>JAJLWX010000018.1:0-190911 GCA_030570975.1 Yamadazyma songkhlaensis | reverse complement strand
TAAATTATCTATTGCTGAAGAAAGAGACAGAAGAAGAGCTCAACAAGGTTTATAAATGTAATATAGGATTAATGATTTACTCTCAGATTTGTCGCATCTCGCTTCTCCGATAAAGCTCACGTTCTAAATGACTAGTAGATATAGAGTAGAATATTCGTTGAAAAGTCATCGTCGTGATGAATTTATTGAATGGATTAAAGCCTTATTAGCTGTTCCATTTGTCTTACATTCAGATATTGAAAGTGAGAAGTTAGAATTCAATGATTTAAAAGAATATGAATATTTCACAAATAAGAAAGAATTAGACATTGAAAAAGAATGTAAGAAAAGGTATTTTGAAGTATTCCAAGATGTAGAAAAGTTAATTGATAATACAAGAGCCTTACAGGAAAGAAACAATGGATTTGTTCCAACGTCAAGATTAAAAAAATTAGTTCCTTCGATTGGACAATTCTTTACCCGTTTACCTTTAACAGAAGCATTTTTAGTTGAAGATGAAAAAAGATCAATTAGTAAAAGAAGATTAGTTAGTCCAAGTTTCAATGATGTAAGACAAATCTTGAATACAGCCCAAATCCTTCAGTTACAGAAAGATTATAAAACTGGACCTACTAAATTGAAATTAATTACTTTTGATGGGGATGTCACGTTATATGAAGATGGGAAATCTTTAGTTAAGAGTGACGCTATAGTTACCAGATTAATGAAATTATTAGAAAAGGGGTTCTTTATTGCTGTAGTAACTGCAGCAGGATATCCTGGTCAACAAGGATCAATTCAATATTATTCAAGATTAAAAGGATTAATTGATGCTATAAATGAAAGTGATTTACCACCATCTAAAAGAAGTAACTTGTTAGTTATGGGAGGAGAATCTAATTATCTTTTCCGTTATGATAACGAATTACAGAATTTCAGATTCATTGATGGTAAAGATTGGTATTTACCCTTAATGATCAATTGGGATAAACATCATATTGAAAATATAATGGAAATTATCTACAACCATTTATCCAATTTGAGAATTAAATTTAACCTTCATGATGATTCTAAAACTTTGATTATCAGAAAAGAGAGATCTATAGGTATTATCCCAATCAATGGGTACAAAATCATTAGAGAATATTTAGAAGAGATAGTACTTTCATGTTCAAATAAATTAAACGAAATAGTTAATGAACTTTCATGCCAAGATATAAAAGTTTGTTCGTTTAATGGAGGATCTGATGTTTGGATTGATATTGGAGATAAATCATTGGGGGTTGAAAGTTTACAGAAATACCTCTGCAGAGATGAGAATCTAGAATTTTGTCCTATAAGAAAAAGTGAAAGTTTGCATATAGGAGACCAATTTGCATCTGTTGGAGCCAATGATTTCAAGGCACGTTTAAGTGCATGTACTGCATGGATAGCAAGTCCCAAGGAAACGGTTGATATTTTGGATCAATTAATAGGAGGTTTATAGGTTATACACACAATTCGTAAAAATCGCAAGAAAAAAGAGTATAAAAATAGATTTTTTTTTGTCTGAAAGATTTGGTGGAACTCGAGTGTTTGTTCCATATAAATGTCCTTATAACATACCTACAGGTCAAGCTCTTTATCTCAAGCTCTATAACTGGGTGCGGTAAACACATCCAATAAGGTAATTCTACCCATGCACCCCAGAAAATCTCGCAATTATGGAGCGCGCAATCCTTGGCCCCCACCGAAAATATCGCCTATTTCATAAATAGACAATACGAATCTGGTCAAGATAATAAGATGAATGGGGAAGATGTGGGGCGATCTAACAAAACCAACTGGATTTTGAGTTGATACTTAAGTCAATTGAAGGCTTTAATACTCAATTAGCTCCCACAAAACTCCCTCAATACCTTACCAAACCCCCAAAAGTTATACCTTAACCATTGATAGTATATCTCGGATTTCTGTTCAAGTACGCCGCATAAAATATGTGGAGTAATAAATTCCTAAAAATATTGCGATGGTGAGATATATAAGTAGACAAGAAAACCCAGGTTTTCTGAATAGAAAAACATAGAGATTATAGACAATGACGGGATTTTTAAAAGTTAAAGGTACAAAAATTGTTGATGAAAATGATGAACCAGTTATTTTAAAGGGAAGTGCCACTGGTGGTCACTTAAATATGGAAAATTTCATTACTGGATACCCTGGACATGAAACTGAACATAAACAAGTTATTCTTAAGAAGATTGGTAAAGAAAAATTCGATTTCTTCTTTGATAAATTCTATGATTATTTCTGGACTGAAAGTGATGCTAAATTATTCAAATCTTTAGGATTAAATTGTCTTAGAATTCCTTTCAATTATCGTCATTTCATTGATGATGATGGTGATATGTTCACTATTAACCCTAAGGGATTCGAAAGATTAGATAAGATTATCAATTCATGTTCTAAAGAAGGGATTTATACTATTTTAGATTTACATGCTGTACCAGGAGGACAAAATCAAGATTGGCATTCAGATTCCAAAATCCATTTTGCTTTATTCTGGGAATTTAAAGTATTCCAAGATGTAATTGTCAATTTATGGGGTAAAATAGCTGATTATTATAAAGACAATCAATGGGTTGCTGGTTATAATCCATTAAATGAACCTGCCAGTTCAGATCATTCTAAATTAGTTAGTTTCTATACTAGAGTTGAAAAAGCTATTAGATCAGTTGATCCAAATCATATTTTATACTTAGATGCTAATACTTATGCTATGGATTTCCGTCAATTCCCTGATGAACCATTCCCAAATTCTGTTTATGCTATTCACGATTATTCAGTCTTTGGTTTCCCTAATTTAGAAGGTACTTTATATCAAGGAAATGAAGAACAAAAGAGTAAATTGAAAAAACAATATGAAAGAAAAGTTGAATTTATGAAAAAACATAATGTTCCAGTGTGGAATGGTGAATTTGGTCCTGTTTATGATAGTGAAGTTAGAGGTGATACCAATGTTGAAGTTACTAATAGAGCTAGATATCAAGTCTTAAAGGATCAATTAGAAGTTTATAAAAGTGGAGATCCTTCAGGTGATGGTTCACCAATTAGTTGGTCTATTTGGGTTTATAAAGATATTGGATTCCAAGGTTTAACTTACGTTTCACCAAAATCCAAATGGTTCCAAGTATTTGGTGAATTTTTATTAAAGAAAAAGAAGTTAGGTTTAGATAAATGGGGTAATGCTATTGATGCTGAATATGATAAATTATATAAAGATTTAGAAAACCATATGTTAGAAAATATTCCTAAAGAACATCATAAAGCTTTATATCCAAATGTTTGGACTATAAGTGATTACTTACCAAGAGTTTGTAGAGATATGTTATTCTCCCAATATGCTCAACATGAATTTGCTGATTTATTCGTTGGATTATCTTTTGATGAATTAGATGAATTAGCTGCTTCTTTCAAATTGGAAAATTGTTTACAAAGAGATGAATTAAATCAAATCTTGAAAGAATATTAGGTTTCAATATACTTTTTCTTCTTCTTCACTCAAAGTCTATCGATTAAACTGTAAATTTCTTCGTTGAAAAGAGGCTTGACTCTTTAAGGTTTTTTCTTGCCCCTCCTGTCAAATTTGACATATCGAGAAATCATAAAGCTTTAAAATCAATTATAAGTTCAACATAACATGATAAATTCAATTGAAATTGGTTAAAGAACTTTTTCGGCGAACTCGAATCAGTTGGTCAGCCAATAAAAGAAAATACGGAAAAAATGAAACGGCTCATTAGACAAGAAATTTCTGGACAAAAGGAGGGAATGTCAAAAACTTTAACAGGAGGGGATCCAAGTTTAGTTCCAATTGCCGTTATAGTGATATCCACTGATAAACCTCCACCATAGGTGTTGTATGTCCAATAAGATGTAAAGGATGTACAATCATACGGAGAATCAAAAATTGTGGGGTAGCATATCACCATTTAAAGTAGGAAAATCCTTTTTGGTATGAGAGTAAAATTTTTCATAAAATCCGTCAAGGAGAAATATCACTTTTAGGTTAAAAAGTGGGGTGGATAAACAAAATTTTCACTGCGTATGATTTCCTTAAATTATCCGGAGGATGAAAGATTTTTAATATCGTAAATGGAAATAGAACAGGTCACTGGATAACGGCTGATTCCATAAGAAATATTTCCCATGACCTAAGCTCATGATCACTACAACTGACGAAGGAAAAAAAATCATGATATTTCATCAGATGATGGGTCGTAAATGAATATGCGAGAAAAAATGTCGCAACGCATACGGACATAAATCTCGAAAATGGACTAATGATGGGGGTGATTTTTTTTGGTATGAGACGAGTCAGGATACCCTTGTAGATCTCGCTTTCCCCATGTTCGTTAATTCGAAACGGCGTGGAGTACAGGTGATTAAAATACTTTCTTTTTACAGTATAAATCTCCGTTATCTCTTGATGAAGGGACATCGTTATTCCGTCAATTCTCAATGGAAATTTTTTCTTATGAATGATTGATTTGAGTGAACTAATAAAAGATGTTGTGAAGAAGTAACATCATACACTAGTGTCCATTCACCACCAACTGCAAAACCTTTAAGTTTTTCAACAGATAATCTGTCATTGACTGCCTTATTTCAGTCGAAAAACCCGTGTCACAAAAACAGAAATCATGTCGTACGGACGCCTTGCCGTTTTTGGCAACTGGCCCTCCATCAAAAAAAAATATAATTACTGGGGTTTATACGAGATCTCTCTGGGGAAGAATATAAATATCACCTAGAATTCCTAGATTCTAATCATTCTATCTAAATAAGTTTGTATATTTTAAAATATGTCAGAATTTGAAGAAAAAGATAAAGCTTCTGATAATTCCCTTGATATTCCTATGATTGTGGAGGATGAAGATATCACTCCATACTTACCAAAATTCGATAAACCATGGTATAAGTATAGTCATTTCTTGAAATTATACTTCTATGTGTTTTTAATTACTATTACTTCTAGTAATAATGGATTTGATTCATCTATTATTAATGTTTTCCAAAGTTTAGATACTTGGAAATCATCTATGGGTACTTGGTTTAGTGATAACACTAAATTAGGAAGTATCTCTAATGCTGTTGTTTTTGGTACTGTTGCTGCTTTCCCCTTTGGTTTTATCTCTGATAAATGGGGTAGAAAAATTGCTATTTATTGTGGTCAAAGTATTTTAGTTGTTGGGGTTATTATTCAAGCCGCTGGTGATTCCGGTCCAGTTTTCTTGGTCGGTAGATTAATTATTGGTTTAGGTATGGGTATGGCTTTAGTTGGTTCACCATCTTTAATTTCAGAAATTGCTTATCCAACTCATAGACCAATCGCTACTGGTTTCTATAATACTTGTTGGTATTTAGGTGCTGTTATTGCTGCTTGGGTTACTTATGGTACCAGAAAGATCGTATCATCAGCTTCATGGAGAGTTCCATCTGGTTTACAAGCTGCTTTACCATTATTCCAATTAGCTTTACTTTGGTTATGTCCAGAATCTCCTCGTTATCTTGTTTCTAAAGGTAAGATTGAAAAGGCCAGAAAAGTCTTAAGACAATGTCACATTGGTGATTCCCAAGATCCTCATGATTTAGAATTTGTTGAATTTGAATTAAGACAAATTGAAAGAGCTATTGAATTAGAAAAATTATCTTCAACCACTTCATACATGGATTTCATTAAGATTCCAAGTCACAGAAAGAGATTATTCTTAACCATGTTCACTGCTTTCGTTATGCAATTCGCTGGTAATGGTTTAGTTTCTTATTATCTTAATAAAGTTTTAGATTCTATTGGTATAACTGGTGAAACCAAACAATTACAAATTAATGGTTGTTTGATGATTTATAACACTGTTATTTCCATGGTTGCTGCTGCATTCGTTGGTGGCTTAAAGAGAAGATCAGTTCTTTTATTCTCATTCAGTGGTATGTTGGTAGTTTTCATTATTTGGACAATTTTATCAGCTTTATGTGCTCAACAAGGATATCCAAAATCATTATCCAATGGGGTTTTAGCTATGATTTTCTTCTTCTATGCTTTCTTCAATATCGGTTTAAATGGTTTACCATATGTTTATATTACCGAAGTTTTACCATATTCCCACAGAGCCAAAGGTTTAAATATTTTCCAATTAACTCAAATGAGTGTTATCATTTTCAACGGTTACGTTAATCCAATTGGTTTATCTAACAGTGGTTGGAAATATTATATTGTCTATGTTTGTGCTATTGCTTTTGAATTAACTATTATTTACTTCTTCTACCCAGAAACTTCAGGTTATACTTTAGAAGAAGTTGCTAAAGTTTTCGGTGATGGTGTTGATAAAGCTGATTTATCCATAGCTAAAGCTAAAGCTGAAGCTGATCACAAAGAACATCCAGAACAAGATGTTTAAACATTATAATGATTAATGTATATGTTTAATTTCATGACTTACGGATTGACTATTTCCTTGTACGCTATGAAGGTTAATGATTCTCTTAGTCCAGAGCCACAGATGGATGATTCTCTAAGGTCCTTCATGGTTATCTCTGTGTCCAATATGTATGGGCTTCATGGGCTTAGTGATATTTTGCAACCATCACGAGTTGCACAAAAACAGACGATTCAAGTCAATTGTTTTCATCAAAGAGGAACTTTACTACACTATAAAATACCCCTGTGTGTCCCCTTTTGAACTCCTTCTAATAAACCTCCCTCCCTAATGTCCCCCAAAACTCCGTCTATCGAGATCATAAATAATGCGCATCGATCATCAACACCATGTTAAAGTTGTCTTCAGATATAACAACTAGTCCTGGGAAGTTACTATTTCAAATAGTCATCCTACAATGCTTCTATTATCTCACAGCATTGGTGGTGTTCTACCTAATCAGTTCATTGAATGGATACGATTTCAATTTAAATTTCATATTCCTGTGGGAACTAATATCTTCAGATAATGCTATGGGATTGATTTTATTTGCCATGTGGTTATTTGATTCATTATTATGTGTTTTATTTGTCACCATTATCGTAGGAAGATCAAAATTGGCATGGGATTTCGCTTTAACCGTTCATATCATCAATTTAATTGTAGTTTGGATTTATAGTGGGAAATTCCCAACATCTACATTATGGTGGTGTTTACAAATATTAAGTGCAACATTATTAGTTACTTTATCAACCTATTCAACCCGATGGAGTGAATTAAGAACAACATTCTTTGATAATATGTTAGAATCTCGAGATAGAAATCTTGAAGAGGGAAATTCCATAGAATTAGAGAACTTAAATAAACCTTCATCATCTTAATGTATTATATATATATGCCCCGAGAAATTCGTTACTTTTTAGATTTTTTTGATTTTTTCTTTTGTACTTTTGGTGCTGTTCTATCAGCTTTAGTCTTTTTATATGGTCTAGGCATATCTTTTTTAGCTTCAACAGCTTTTCTCTTTTTTGAATTAACTTTTTTACCATGTTTAGTTAATTGATGTTTAGCTGTATCTTTTTCAGCAAACCACGTTCTTTTAGGTCTAGAATTAATTTCATCTTTATGTTTAATCATATTAGAAGCTTTATTTAATTCCATTTCGGCTCTTAAAATTTCCTTTTCTGATTTTTCTTCTTCTTTAACTTCTTCAACTATATCTCTTTTAGATTCAATAATTTTATTAATTTTTTCAACATTTAACCAATCAACAGCTCTAGAAACAGCTTTAGAATTATCATTTAATGATTTAATAGCATCTTTAACAATAGCTCTTTCTTGACTTGATTCTCCAACAAATGTAATAGATCTACCATCTCTACCAGCTCTAGCAGTTCTACCAACTCTATGTAAATAAATTTCATAAGTTTTTGGCATATCGTAATTTATAACTAATTCAATCTTTGGAATATCTAAACCTCTAGCAGCTAAATCAGTACAAATTAACACTGGAACTTTCAAATTCTTAAAATCAGTAACATTTTCCAATCTTTGTTCTTGAGTTAATGAACCATGCAATTCACCAACTTTTAAACCTAATAAACCCAAAACAATTCTTAATACATGAGCAGTTTCCTTTCTGGCAACGAATACAACAACTCTATTTAATTGGAGATTTTTCAATAATTGATATAATAAGGCTTCTTTCAAATGATCTCTTTTTCTAATTCTAACGAATTCTTGAATTAATTTAGTTGATGCAGCTTTTGGAGGATCAATCATGATTCTAACAGGTTTTTGTAAAGATAATTGAATTAAATCTTGAATTTTGGTATTCATAGTAGCTGAGAATAATAATGTTTGACGTTTATGTTTTGGAATTAATGATAAGATTTCAGTCAATTCTACTTGGAACCCTTCTTCTAACATTCTATCAGCTTCATCAATAACCAAAATTTCCAAGGAATCAATTGAAAATGATGGAGAATTTCTAATATGATCAATTAATCTACCCGGAGTGGCAATAACAATATCTGGTCTAGTTTTTAATTGCTGTTCTTGTTGTCTTAAGTTTAAACCCCCAACAGCTAAACCATAAGATATAGAAGGAATGAATTGGGCAATTTTCTTACCAACATCTGAAACTTGAATAGCCAATTCTCTGGTTGGAGTTAAAACAATAACTCTGGTGGCAGTCACTTTACTTGGTTTATATAATAATCTTTCAATAATAGGAATCATATAAGCAGCAGTTTTACCTGAACCAGTAACAGCCCCTGCCACAATATCTTTACCCATTAAAGCTATTGGAATAGAAGCTGATTGAATTGGAGAAGGTTTAGAATAACCTAATTGAGATAACCCTTTCAATAAAGGTCTTGATAAATTCAAGTCAGAAAATTTTTCATGAACACTGGATTGTTGAGTAGTATTACCATTTTCATAAAATTCAGCCATAGCTTGTTCACTATCTTCTTCAGGTTCATCATCATCATCACCTTCTGGAACTTCCATAACTAGACCTTTTGGTTCTTCTTCTTCTTCTTCTTCTTCATCATCATCATCCTCATCTGCTTCATCTTCATCTTCATCTTCACCCTCCTCATCATCAATACCAACAATATTAGTTAATCCACCTTTTTTCTTTAAGATCCCATCTAAATTAACTGATTTCTTCTCAACGTTTTCATCAATTTCGAAATCCCATCCACTCAAAGTTTCTCCAACATCTTCTCCAAAGTGGAAGTCAGGGTTGACTTCATCACCACTTTCATAGTTCGATACTTCACTATCACTATCTATAGTTTTAACAAAATCTTTCATTGAGATGAGATGCGATGCGAAACTTTCCCAATTAGGGTTCGCGAAATGTATATATATAAATTATTTAGTTAACGATAATAAAAGTCATCACTGACATCCACAAGTTCATTAATGTCATAGTATTCATCATCATCAGAATCATCATTAACAGGTGTGACTTCATTTAAATTTAATAACTGAGTATTTCTTCTAATATCAACTAAAGTATCTAACTGTTTTTCAGTTTCAAGTGATAATTGACCAGGTTTTATCATCATTTTTAACATTTTTAATCCATCTAACCAAACATATTTATTGACTTCAGTATCAGTATAAAACCCTAATAATTTCTTACCATTTGATCCTAATAAAGTGATTTTTTCATATGAAATTGTACCTTTAATTGAAATTAATCTTGAATTTTTACGTTTATCTTCTTCACCAATTTGATCCCCAATCTTTATTGATTTGAAATCAACAATATCAGATAATTTTATTGATTGTTGTTCCATTTCTTCATAATTTGGTTTAACTAATGTCTTTTCACTAAATTCTTTATAATATAAATATTGTCTATTTGGTGATAATAAAATGAAATAATATTTTGATGTATTTGGTATCATAGAACTTGATAATTTTTTACTTTGTTGTTTCATTAAAACTTCACCAAAACTTTCTGTATAAACCCATGAACCTTTTAATAATTGAATAACTCTTTGTTCACAAACAAAATCCATTACTTCTAAACTTAAATTCTTATTAAATTCATTTAAACTAAGATTCCAACTTGAACTTTCTTTTAATTTTAAATTGGAAATTTGATTAGTTCTTAACATTAAATAATTTGATAAATCTAGACATTCTTCAATATTTTTTTCACCAATCATTAAATCATTTTCAATTAAATCAATATTATCTTTAATTAATAACATTATCTTTTCAATATCTTCAATATTTTGTAATTTAGAATTAGTTTCTTGCCATAATGTAAGACATGAATTCATGGTATAAAAGATCATTAATTCCCAACTTAAAATGTTGATAAAAATATTTGGATACATATTTTTACTATGAAAGATTTCAATCCATAATTCAGTACATTTATCAATAAATGAACATAATGGGAAAGTTCTATTATGATCACTCATCATTAATTCTTCATGAAATTTCTTCTTAAATGTCATATTACTATCTTTTAAAAAGATTTTTAAATCCATTGCTAATAAAATTGTAAAATTATCAACCACAAATCTTTTTGGGTTATCAGTAAATCCTGCTTTAATATATTCTTCTGTAGTTGCTTGAGTACCATATTCGTTTAAATTAAATTCTAATATAGCAAATAAATTATCTAACATAACTCTATGACTTTTAATTGACAAATCAAATTTAGTTCTATTTAAAAATTCATTTAATCTATAATAACTTGATTTTAAATCTTCAATTGCACTTAAAATACTAGTATTTGAAGTTTCAATCAAATTCCCAATAATGTTGAATATCCCAACATGTTTTAATCTACCAGCTAATGTTATTATCCCATTATATTCGAATTTCAAAGCTTTTACAATTAAATCATTAACAATTTTAATAGTAGTTAAAGTGATTTTGTTATCTTGGGAATAAATCTTAGCTGACATAATATCAATAACGTCTAACTTATTAATTATACTTTCATATAAAGGTAAATACTTATCAATAGAATCATTCTTTGGATTAAATAATATCCCACTAATCAAGATTTTAACTAAATCTAAAACTGGTTTATAAATATCATTAGAAATCTTTTTACTTAAAATTGAAAATAATGAAGAAAACAAAGTGAAATCAAATATTTGAGTGAAATCAATGGTCTTGTTGTATTCACCCATTAAATTCAATTTAATCAAACATTCAATTAATTTAGGTAAAACAACTATCAGATTAACTTTATCTTGCTTGGAATTAGCACTATCTTGTTTAGAAGTACCATTTTCTTGATCTTTAGCAATGATCTTTGATCTTAAGATTTCACAATATGTTAAAACTTCATCAACATCTAAAGAACCTTTAGAATTTTCAATTATATCTGATAATTTACTATTAACCGCTTGTACAGTTAAAGTTTTTAACATTTTGGGAAATCAATTCAAAAACAAAAAACTAGAAAAACAGGAGGAAATGAAAAATAACTATATAAAAAACAATGAATTGGGGATTCAACCGCAAACTTTTAATGATAATTGAATACACTTGATAATCAAATGATTTCTCGTCAGATTTGAACAAATTCTCAAAATTCTCACAAAAAATTCCCCTTTTGAAACAAATTTGAAACGTTGAAGTGTTCAAATTCAATTGATGATTTTAAAAGAGATTTAAGGTGATAAATATAATCTCTGATGGAAAAGATTATTGCTAGTGCCTTTACAACAGAAGGTGAATGAAATTTTTCAAAAGTTTAAATCGTTGATGTACAATTTTGCCAATTAAGCTCGATTAGGAAATGTGATTAAATTTTTTAAGCGTGTCGAGGAAGATCGAAAGAAGGTTTGGAGGAATTAGAGGGTGATGATGCAAAGAATCACCAAGGGGGAGAGTACCTG
Source organism: Yamadazyma songkhlaensis (assembly GCA_030570975.1). Classification (NCBI taxonomy): domain Eukaryota; kingdom Fungi; phylum Ascomycota; class Pichiomycetes; order Serinales; family Debaryomycetaceae; genus Yamadazyma; species Yamadazyma songkhlaensis. The sequence continues at coordinate 179,090 of JAJLWX010000018.1, read as the reverse complement.
CAACTGGTTTCTTTGTTGGGTTGTTTCTTTGAACTCTTTACTTGTGGTCAAATGTTTTCAACATCTTCTTACTTTAGTTTTGTCTTTTATCAGTCCTTTAGTCGAGGTTTACTCCAGTCTAGTCTCACTCCAGTCTAGCCTACTCCACTGTCGTAGTATTTACTCTCATACTTATCAGCCTCTAGTCAGTAAAGTCCTTTGCCACCTTATTCACCACCACTTACGTAATAAATATTTTTTACTCCTAGACCAATTCATGTGAGGTTTTTCACCACAGGGGCTCAAGGACGATTTAGTTCATCATACACCGGAACAGGATTGCGTTTTGTCTTGCTTTGTGCTTTGTATGCTTTGTATTCTTTATCTAAATTAAGGATTTGAGCATTGTCCTTGGTTAATACTTAAATCAATGTTTGTCTACCTTTCTTCATCTGCCTCGCCTCTACCCCCCCTGCGACCACCCTACGTCGCACTAAAAACTCCCCCTAAATCATGTCAAACCTCAACCGTTGAAAATAAAAAAATCTCAACGGTCCTAAAATGAATCAGAACGAAGACAATTATAGTCCTCGTTCATCAGTAGTTTATATCAGCGATACAGTTGATGACTCAGATTCATCTAAACATGAAAAAGGAGTTGAAGAACTAAGAAATTACAAAGGATTTCACAAATTTAATAATTTTTCAAATATCCCTCCATTGAGTAATCCTATTAAACCCAAGTTTAAGAAGAAATCAAGTTTATTAGGGAAATTGATATATAATAGGAAAGATTCTGAAGATAATGGAGATAAAAGGAAGAATTCCAATGGATCAAAGAGTAAAATCGAAAAAATTCCATCAGATTCAAATTTAACTACTTTAGATCCTAGTTCAAGTCCAGGATCTAATCCCAGTTCAAATGATAATTCCAATTCGAATTCTAATATCAATTCACGTTCAAATTCCAATTCTGGTCCTTCAAATCCCCATAATCCAAGTGTTCATCTGGATGATTCAACTCATAAATTTAAATTCCGTTTATCTTCATTAACTGATCATGAAAGTAATTTATTTAAAAGTTCTGTTCATAGTAGTCCCACTCAAAGAAAGAATTCATATTCCAGTACTATTGGATCCCAATCAAGTCCAGAAAAATCAAGAAATAATAGTAAAGCAACCTCAGCAACTATGCTTGACCTAAATTTAACAGAACTTGATGACTTTATTAAGAATCCTAAACAATCATTAAGTTCACAATCTTCAAATCCTTGGAAAGCTCCTGATAGTTGGGATGTTAAAGTTGATATTCAAGATGATGATATACATAATGAGAATGACATTATAGTTCATACAGATGATGATATTTCTAAATTTGAAAACTTCTTATCTACCAAAGCTGATTTACCTGTATTATATGGAGCAAGACATCAAAGTCATATAGTTGCATCACAAAATGATAACAAATTAAAAGGCAAAAATCATATAATAAGAATTTTCAAAGAAGATAATACTTTCACCACCATTTTAAATTCTTTAGAAGCTACCACAGCAGAAATCTTACTTAATATTCAAAAGAAGTTCTTTCTTGAATCAATATCAAACTATCAATTATCCCTTTATATAGGGAATTATGTTAAAGTATTAGAACCTTTTGAGAAACCTTTAAAAATTCAAATGGGTCTTTTAATGTTAAGTGGTTATAGAGATATTGATAACTTAAGAATGATAGGTAGTGAAGATTTATCATTTATTTGTAAATTTGTCGTTGAAAGTAGTCATTTAAGAAATCTTACTCATGAAGAAGAATTACTTTTATCTAAAGATTATGTTAATGTTAACATCTCAGGGTTAAATTTGAAGACCATCCCCATCATTTTCCATCAACATACTTATGAAATAGAAACTTTAAATGCTGGTGATAATCCTGCTATCTATATACCTTTAGATTTCATTCAATCATGTAGTTATTTAAAAAGTTTAACGTTTTCAAGAAATGGATGTTCTAAATTCCCCCTTAATTTCCTTGAAGCTACAACTTTAAAATATCTTGATATGGAAAAGAACTTTTTAGATGAATTACCATCAAATTTTGATACTTTAAAGAATTTAAAACATCTTAAATTGAATTCCAATCAATTAAATTCTTTACCTTCAAGTTTTGTTAACTTAAAAACCTTGGAAACCCTTAACTTATCTTCCAATTATTTCAATTCATATCCTGATCCAATCAGTGAATTAGTCAATTTAAGAGATCTTGATTTATCTTATAATGACTTACAATTTTTACCCAAATCCATTAAAAATCTCAAAAAGTTAACTAAATTGAATTTATGTACTAATAAATTGAGTAAGAAGTTACCTGATTTCTTTAATGAGTTAACTGCTTTGAAGAGATTAGATATAAGGTATAATTATATTAATAATGTTGATGTTTTAGGGAATTTACCTAACTTAGAAGCTGTTTATGCTTCTAAGAACTACATTTCTGGATTCTTTGATAAAATGGAAAGTTTTAGAGTTTTACAATTTGATAGAAATCCTATAACCAACTTAGAATTCAAAAACAATCTTACCAAGTTAACATCATTAAATTTATCAAAAGCTAAATTGACAATCATCCAACCTGAATTTATAACTAAAATCGTTCATTTAGAGAAATTGATTTTAGATAAGAACCATTTGGTTAACTTACCTGAAAATCTTGGTTCCTTAACAAGATTAATTCATTTATCCCTTTATGGTAATAATCTCCAGGTTTTACCTTCATCTATCGGACAATTAGTTAACTTACAATATCTTGATTTACATTCAAACAATTTACAGATCTTACCCCAAGAAATATGGTTGTTGAAATCCTTAACTATGTTGAATGTTTCTTCAAATATGTTAACTGGTTTCCCAACCCCCCCGGTATCAGTAGCTAAAAGAATAAGTTCAAGTGCTAACTTCAATGATTTGAATAGATTTCAAGATATTAAAGAAGATAGTGTTTTAGAAGATATGATGAACAATAACAAATCCACAGATTCTTTAACTGATAACTTGACTCATTTATTGTTGGCAGATAATCGATTAAACGATGAATGTTTCCAATCTTTAAGTTCATTATCTAACTTAACGGTATTGAACTTATCTTATAATGATATTATTGAAATTCCAAATGGGGGATTATCAAGATTAAGACGTTTACAAGAAATTTATTTAGCAGGTAATGATTTATCTTCATTACCAGCAGATGATTTTGAAGCTTTAACCAAGTTAAAGACTTTATTCGTTAATAATAACAAGTTGGTTTCCTTACCAGCAGAATTGAGTAAATTGGTGAATTTACAGAACTTGGATGTTGGTTCTAATCAATTGAAATATAATATCAGTAATTGGCCCTACGATTGGAGTTGGCATTGGAATGAAAAGTTAAGATATTTGAATTTCTCCGGTAATAAGAGATTTGAAATCAAACAAAGTCATATTAAAAACCCTGATACTGGTGAAGATTTCGATAGTTTATTGGTATTGAAGAATTTGAAAGTTTTAGGATTGATAGATGTTACGTTAACTACATCAGCAGTTCCTGATCAAAACCCTGAAATGAGAATTAGAACAACAGCTTCAGAATTGGATAATATTGGTTATGGTGTAAGTGATTCAATGGGGATCAGAGAGTATGTTTCTTCAAGAGATATCTTTATACAAAAATTTAGAGGTAATGAAAATGAAGTTTTATTTGCATCTTTTGATGGTAAAGGAGGTTCTTTGAATAGAGGTCATAAGATATCTGCAATCTGTAAAAGTTTGTTTGCTAGATTATTTACTGACGAGTTAACTAAAATAAAAGATGATAGTCAAATTCCTGATGCTTTAAGAAGAACTTTCTTACAAATCAATAAAGAAATCAATGGGATCTTGGCTAGTAAGAAATCCAATAGTTTCATTGCTAATACTCCATTGAAAATAGAATTCCAAGATCTCAACTTATTTGATGATGGTAATGCTGGGTGTAGTATTGCCGTCATCTATATCAAAGACAAGAAATTATATACTGCTAATGTTGGTGATACTGAAGCTCTTTTATCAAGAAAGAATGGTGATCATGTGTTATTAACTACCAAACATGATCCAACCACCAGAAGTGAATTTGAAAGAATTAGAGCTGCTGGTGGTTATGTTGGAGGTGATGGTACTTTAGATGGAGATTTATTAATATCAAGAGGTGCAGGGTTCTTTAATTATTTACCTCATACTCATTCAGGACCTGATGTTACATCATTAGATATTTCTAATAGTGATGATATGATTATTGTTGCATCTAAAGTTCTTTGGGATTTCATTCAATATGAAGTTGCTGTTGATATTATTAGACAAGAAAAAGACGATCCTATGTTAGCATCACAAAAATTAAGAGATTTTGCTATTTCTTATGGAGCTACTGATAAAATTTCCGTTATGGTTATAAGTTTAGGAGTCGATAGAAACAAAAACAACGGATTATATAATAGTTTAAGTGGTAAAGACAACGATTTATTTGGTAATGTTAATCAATTATTTAAAAAGAGAAGAGATAGAGTTGGTACTGGTGATACTACTTTAAGAATGTTAGATAATGAAATTGAACCACCAGTTGGAGATTTAGCTTTAGTATTCACTGATATTAAAAATTCAACCTTATTATGGGATGCTTATCCTGTGGCTATGAGATCAGCTATTAAGATCCATAATTCTATTATGAGAAGACAATTAAGAATTGTTGGAGGTTATGAAGTTAAAACTGAAGGTGATTCTTTTATGGTATCATTCCCAACTCCTACTTCAGCATTATTATGGTGTTTTAATGTTCAACAACAATTATTAACTGCAGATTGGCCTGTTGAAATCTTAGAAACTGATCAATGTTTCGAAGTTACTGATAATAATGGGAATATTATTTATAGAGGTTTATCAGTTAGAATGGGTATACATTGGGGGTCACCAGTATGTGAATTGGATGTTATTACTCATAGAATGGATTATTTCGGTCCTATGGTTAATAGAGCTTCAAGAATTAATGCTTTAGCTGATGGTGGACAAATTTGTATATCATCAGATTTTTATAATGAAATTCAATCATTATTCAACTTAATCGATAAAGTTAATAATAAGGAACGTACTATGGATGAAGCATTCAATGGTAATTTAATGGCAGGTGAAATCATCGAACAAGAAATTAAACAATTAAAAGAAACTGGTTGTCATTATTATGAATTAGGTGAAAAGAAATTAAAAGGTTTAGAAGCTCCTGAACATATAACCTTAGCTTATCCTGAAAAGTTAATCATTAGATTTGAAATCTTTAAAAGTCAATCATCAACTGATGCGGTTACTTCAAATACTATTTTTGGGGCTTTACCAATTGATGCGATTTATGGGTTAAGAAGTATAAGTTTAAAATTAGAACGAGTTTGTTGTACTTTGAGTGGAGCTGTGTTCCAAAATGATTTCCAAGAGAATTCTTCTCAACAATTGTTGAATAAAAGTGCTTCATTGTTTAAAGATTCTGAACTTTTGGGATTATTGTATCATGTGGTAGTGAGAATTGAAAATTGTATTTCAATCATTGCCCTTAGACAAAATTTAAGTAAGTTTAAAGGTACTAATAACTTTGAAACTAATGTTCCAACATTGAAAGTTATCGATGAATTAAATCAAATCATTAAAGATTTTTCTTCTTTAACTGTTGAACATAACTTACCTAATGATATTATGTAGAACGAATATTGATTATTCTGTCTTGATCTATAAGCTGTGAACTATGAATCTGTTACTATCTTCGTAATCTATTCCATGCCTTATCATCATATTGAGGCATTATCTTATCTTTCATCTCTTATCTTTGCTACTCTTTGTCTTATCTGCACGCATGTCTGAGAATTTCGGACAATTGTTCGGATAAGCTATACTTTAGTTTTACCACCTAAAGTTCAATCCCAACCTAAAATAAATAGATAGTGACTTTTCCTACACTCCAAGCACCCCTCCATCAACTTCCCTTCACATTTCCCCTGAGATCTATCCCCCGATCTCCCCATAATTTCTTATCTTTACGTGCGGCTACCAACGCGCCTTATCTGTAATCTCTCGCATCATCAAAGGAAAAATTTTCAAATCACGACGAAAGGAAATCTTAAGTGGAGTTGAATTTTTTGAATCAGGGAACGCATTCATTTTTATTTAAATTGTAATCTCAATTCATAAACTATTGACAATTACAATCCATCAATCATTTGAAAAAGATCCCCCTCAAGAACCTATTTCAATTGAGTAGTTATAACTCCTGTTAAAAATCGCACAGGGTTCATTCCGCCCTTACTTGAAATTTTTAATTATTGACATTAATTGGGTGACGGGATCATTCATTTAATCATGTCTAGTGGATCACCAATAACGACATTGTCAGTTAGTCAACCAACATCACCAAAATTGAATCCATCTGAAATCCCTAGATTATTAAAAGAAGATCCGAAAGATTCTAAAGATCTTGATTTATCTTTGAATACAATGATGCATCCCAATATAAATTTGAAACAACCTAAAGTTAAACCCATTCCAAGAAATAGTAAACGATCCAATTCAACTTCCAATGATTTATTATATGAAAGAGATAGATTTAGAGCTCGCTTACATAATTTCAATATCAATTCCGATGATCAAATAGAAGAAGATGAAACTTGTGAAGTTTGTGATATGATTGGGAGTAAGACCACCAAATTAAATGTTAAACGAGATGAACATGATTCATTATCTCCTTTAGATGAATCAAGTAAATTCTTTAGAAGTCTAGAATCTTTGACATTAGCTGATAATCTAATTGATGTTAAATATCTTGATTATAAACATTTGAGGACGATTTTCCATTGGTATTTTAATGATCCTTTACCTCCAACAACTTCAATGTTTCCTTGGTTACATGGTTTACATATTGATAATTTTGCTCAGAGAAAATTCTTTATTCAACAGCAACAACAACAATTAAAAGTCCAAAGTGAATTACAATTCAATAATATCGATTTAAAACCTCAAGCAAGATTTCTAATGACTATAAATTCTGATATTGCTGATAATAATGAACCAATATTAAAGAATAATACTCTCATTAATGAGATTTTATGTCCAATTGATATTGCTAAAGATGAAGTGAAGACTTTGTTATCGAGCATTTTGACTAAAATTTTTGGTAATAATTCTTTACAAGATTTAATCTTTGAAGATATTTACAAAATCAATTATCTTCCGATTTTTCTTAATTTGGATCCTGATCGTGGTGTTAGTTTGAGAAACTTTCAAATCCAAGTAACTAAACTGTCAATTTTATCAGATTTCATAATCTATTGCTTTGATGAGAATGATTTAGATAATTGTTTCCGTTTAGCTAGAATCTTATGGTTAGCTCAAAAAATTGAATCTTTAGAAAGTTCTTCTCCATTAAAATATAATATTTTCATTATGAAACATTTTGAAGAAATTGAAGAATCGGAAAAATTCGATGATAAGATCTTTTCTGTGAGTTTAAAGCTGAAAATTAACAAGAATTATGATATAAATAAGATTATTAAGCTTAATTTGAATCATTTGAATAACTGGGATAATGAGTATACCATTAAAGAAAAAATTGAAACCTTAAAAATGTCCTCCTCAACCAAATTGACAGGAAATCTCTTTGTAGGGAATTCATGGGATTATCAGAACTTTCTTAACTTCAAATATTCCAATTTAAAGAACCTTATTAACAAAAAACCTTTGAATTTCAATAACTTATATTGTAATCCATTGAATTCTATTGTTACGGCCAAATTCAAATTGAATGATTTAATTGAAACTATCTTGCCTTTGCCAAATTTGAACTACAAGTTATTTATCAATTGTTTCAATGAAGCATCATTTCCTGATGATAATAACCTTCAAAATTTCTTAAAATTGTTCAATAAAGATGACGATATTGGAGACTATTATTATTTATCATTTCCTTCATCTGGATCTATTGGTTTTGGAGATATCAAAAGAGAGAATATTATATCTATTATCAACACATTAAAATTGATCTATCTCATTAGTAATGTGAAGAATTACGATTTATTGATATATTGTTCTGATGGATATACTGAACTGTCATTATTGATCTTATGTTATATCATTTATGTTAATGATTATAATATTAAAGATGCTATTATTGATTTCCATTTAAAATATGGTAGACCTTTCTATGTGTTCAATACTGACGTTCAGGTGATCTCCAAATTAGAACCTATCTTGAGGAAATTCTCTCCAAAGAATAAAAAGACTAATTGGAGTGAATTTGAAAATATTTCAAATTATGAAATAAATGAAATGTTATTAACTGATCAAAGGTTGATTTCAACACCTTCAATTCAATCTTCCAATTCCCTTTTATCCAATAATTTCAGTGCCAATTTCAACTTCAGTAATAAACCAGAATATTTCGATGGTAACTTATCATCATCAGATTCAGAATCAACTAATTCTTCTATTGATGATACTTTAATGGTAGAACCAGATTGGGTAAAAGAAGTTGAAGGTAGCTTACCTTCAAGAATCTTACCTTACCTTTATTTAGGATCTTTAAAACATGCCAATTGTTTACCTTTGTTATCTCGTTTAGGTATAACCAAGATCATTTCTGTGGGTGAACCTTTAAGTTGGCTTCATGATGAAATTTTCCAAAAACAAAACGATATCATCATTGATGAATTAAATGATGGAGCTATTGAATTATATAACATTCAAAACCGTCATAATAACCAAACCTATAAAGTTGATCAAGTTATGAAAGTCAATAATCTTCAAGATGATGGAATTGATCAATTAGAATCTTCTTTACCTACAATCTTACAATATATTGATGATGAATATAAAAAATCTAATGGTCAAACCAAGATTTTAGTTCATTGTAGAGTAGGGGTCTCAAGATCAGCTACAGTAGTTATAGCTGAAGTTATGAGAAGATTAAAAATTAACTTACCTAAAGCTTATCTTTATGTTAGAGTTAGAAGATTAAACATTATCATTCAACCTAATTTAAAATTCATGTATGAAATCTTCAAATGGGAAGAACTTCATAAACAACATAAGGAAGATTATTTAAGAGAGATTGATTGGTTTGCCATGTGTAGAGAAATCACCTTGTTAAATACTCCTTATTTGAATTAATTTACTTCGTCCATTGTATTATTTATTTATTTACCCTTCAAAGGGATTCCCATCATTAACTGGGTGCCATTCATTTTATGTAGAGTAATATCATATCTTTTTAACCTTCCCTTCTTTTCGCACTCCTTCTCAGAAAAATTTTCCATAACCCATGTCAGATACACAGAATCCATTGTTTTCGGATCCTTCAATTATTCAAGTCTCCGGTAATCAAACTGGAGGACAACCTTCTCAATCATATTCATCAGACGCTTCCAATGCATTATCGAAATTATTAGATTCTGCCATGTTAAATGCAGCAAAAGAATCAAGTCCGGAATTTGAAATAAAATCAACTTCTAATCCTAATTCTAATTCAACTAGTCCAAAATCACTGAAATTTAGATTCCTGGCTTCAAAAGAAAGTTATGATCATATATATAGCATTGATACCCTTTTATCTATGAAAAATATGGCTGATAATTCAATAGCATCTCAATTACCTCCTAAAGAATTCTGGGGTGGTTTATATAAGAAACCAAAAGATCATCAAAAAGAATTTAGTAGAAGAGAACATAAGAAAGAAAGATTTAATAAACGAGAATTTGAAAGAAAAAGAAGAGATGAATTGGTAGATGATAGTGGTGAACCTGAATGGAGTATCCCTGATAATATTAAAATGGAAATGGGTGATACTGTAGAAGATTTTGAAAAATGGAAACAAGCTCAACGTTCTAAGGATAAAGTAGAACCTCAACAACCTTCGAATGTTGGAAATGATGTTGATAGTTTCTTTAGTTTCCTGAAATCTACTAATAGTGAACCTAATGATAAAAAAGCCGATTCAAAAGCTTCTAGATTTTCATCTTTTTTCACTCCTGCTCCAACACAAGAACCTTCACAGCCACAATCAAAAGCCAGTACTTTCAATTCAATAAGTTCGGGTGAAACAAAAGAAAAAGCTGATAAATCTTCGAGATTTTTCAGTGTTAGTTCAGATAAATCTTCTGCACCATCAACACCTTCTACACAATCCACTCCTTTAAATGCTGGTCAATCACCTTCACAACATATGCACCCAATGATGCAATTCCAAAATCCTGGTCAGTTCTCAAAACTACCCCCTGGTCTTCAACATCCAGGTCAGCCAGGTCAAGTACCAGGCCAAATGCCAGGTCAGCCACCAGCCCCAGGTCAAATACCAAGTCACACACAAGGAGGTCAAATCCCAAGTCACACACAAGGAGGTCAAGCTTCAGGTCAAGTACCTGGCCATCCTTTCCCCTACCCTAACTTCCCTCCTGGAATGATGCCACCTGGAATGCCTTTCCCATTTCCTGGTGATGGTCCAGCTCCTGCTGCCAATGATAATTTCTTTATGTCATTGTTATCAAAGACTGAAGGTCAACCTCCTAAAGGACAAATGCCTCCATGGCTTAATAAAATGGGTCCTCAAGGGTCACAGCCCCCACAACAAAGTCAAGGCCAGAATCAAGGACATCCGGGTCAAGGACATCCAATGCAGGGCCACCCGGGTCAAGGCCACCCAGGTCAAAACCACCCAGGTCAAAATCACCCAGGTCAAGGTCAAAACAATCAAATACCCAACAAAGGACCTTTCTTCCCTCCAAACTTACCTTCGAAAGATAAAGATGGAAAACCTATCCCCCATGCCTTCCCTCAATACCAAACTCAACCACAAGAAAGAAATGCACCATTTCCATTCCCACCTCCAGGAATGTTCCCTCCAGGAATGCCTTTACCTCCAAATATGATGCCACAATTCAGAGACCCCAATCAACCCAATCAACCTTTCATGCCATTTCCTGGGATGATGAGAAATCAAGGACAACCTGGACAACCTGGACAACCTGGACAACCAAATCAAAACCAAGGTAACCCACCTAAATAACTTAATTAAGAAACGAGTATATAGTTTACGAATTTATTTAAGTACTATCCCTTCCTATATAACTTTAGAGATTTGTAAAAATGAATTTAATAATTGAATATGTTCATCAGTTCCATTACTTAACTTCCTATCAGTGTCAAAAAGGATTAAAGCTATTTTATTCTTTGCTATTGAGCTTCTAGCATCATCTAGGATCAATGCATCATGTAACTGATCAAGTAATTGTTGAGCACTGAAACCTTGTAATATTATTTCATTAGTGTTGTCTATTATTTTCTTAGAATTCTTAGATTCTAAGATATTGATTATATTTTTGATTATATCTTCTGAAACTACTCCTCCTACTTCTAAAATGGTATTTACTGATATTTTTTCATCAACTTGCATATCTTCATCAGCAAAAACTGTATTTTGTAATCTAGTAGCTGATTGTAAATAAGTAATTGCTTTTCTTAAATCTCCATTACTTATTTTTAAAACTTGACTTAAAACATCATCTTCAAATTGGACTTTTTCTTCATTGGCAACGTACTGTAGTCTAGCTAAAGCATCGTCATTAGTTAAGGATTTGAATCTAAATTTCGAACATCTGGATGCTAAAGGATCAATGATTCTAGTGATATAATTACATACTAAACAAAATCTAGTAACATTAGAATAAGTTTCCATGGTTCTTCTCAAAGCTGATTGTGCATCATTTGTCATAGAATCTGCTTCATCTAAGATAATGATCTTATAAGGAGGACAAGGATAATTCTCTAAATCTTCTTTAGTTGGGTTAGAAACTGTTAATCTAGCGAAATTTTTGATCTTTTGACGAACAATGGAAATACCTCTTTCATCTGAAGCATTTAATTCCAAAACTCGTGATTTGAATAAATTAGGACCATATAATTGCTTAGCTAACGCTAAAATTGTTGAAGTTTTACCTGTACCTGGAGGTCCATAAAATAACATATGAGGTAAATTAGCCGATACTAAAGTTCTTTTTAAGACTTTAACAGTATGTTCTTGAGAGGCAACATCATCAAGATTCTTCGGTCTATATTTTTCAACCCAAGGAGTATGTTCAATCCTCTCTTGTTCATACTTTTCGTTCCTGGCACTTCTTTCTACTTCACTAACCATTTATACGCGTTTTGATTTTGTGAGATTTTGAGATGAAAGAAGAAGTGTTTCGCTAATATTAGTCCGAATAATGTCGCGTGGAGGATATGACTCAGAAATCGACATTTTTTCGGGATGATAAGAGATGATGCAGAATTTAAAAAATTAGATCAAACTGCTAAAAATATTAATTTATAAATAATAATACACTACTGTACTCCTACAACAGATAATTCTAAAGTCCAAACTCTTCTCATGTGAACTTTAACTTTCATTTTATTTTCGGGGTAATTTTTAAATAATTCTGAATCTTTAATTTCTACTTCAATTGTATCGTATGTCCACCAACATTTTCTAGCAGGTTTTCTCCAGAATAAAAGTAATTTATTGTTGGTATTGTTTTCAGTTCTTTTTCTTGATAAAGATCTTGAAGCAGCTCTGGAAGCACTTGAAGCTAATGAAGCAATTCTTGATCTTGATCTAGCACTTGCATTTGATTGAACAGGAGCCAAATTAGGTGATTCTGGTGGTGGTGTTTCATCTTCTTTGTTTTTTAACCTTACCAACAGTAAAGATAATAACATACATTTTGAAGGTTCAATTGATCTATTACCCCAATCACTTAATGGATGAAATCCTGAAGAACATAACATATCAAATAAATGTTTTTCTGCTGGACCTAAATGTTGTTCACTTGAAGGATCATTTATATCATAACCTAATCCACTGAAAACATAATTATTTTTTAATAAATGCTGGGAAACCTGGATCTTTAAATATCTCATATTTTCTTCATTTAAACCTGCAATTGGTGGAACAACATAAAAATCTAAATCTTCTCTTAATACTATTATTGAAGGTTTTGTATTTAAAACATGTAAAGCATCATTCTGGAAATTTTTATTGATACTAGTTTGAGGTGATAAATTAGAAGCTCTTTCTAAATCTGAATGAGCTTCATGAAATATATCAATAATATATTTAAAACATTGAGGATCGAAACTTACATGGACAGTATCTTCTTCAGTTAAATTATTAATTACTTGACCATCAGCATCTAAAAATACACCATTTGGAAATAAACATAATAATATACTTTCAGGTAAACTCATTAATTCATCTCTCGTTATAGTGAAATTAAAACCTCTAATATTTAAATGTATTTTTGAATTATAATCAATATCTTGATTTTCTTCATAATGTTGTGGGATATTATTGAAATCATCTTGTGAAACTTGAGTTATAATGTTTTCTGTCATCTTCTATAATCTATGAAACACCGTTGTTAATACAATTAAAAGATTAGTCTTCAAATTAAGAATGAAAATATATTACTTATTATGGTTGCCAGCACCCTTACAATAAAAATTTTTTAAAGTATGAAAAATCTATCAAAATAACTCCAAAAAAATTGCTATACTTAATGTTTCAACTATCCTATAACTAAATAATTCAACAAATACTTCGAAACTGATGAAATATATTGAAATATTTGATAGAATGAATGAAAAAAAATTGACTTTGTGTTTTAAAGAATTTGAGATTTTCTCAAACTGATTGCGCGACAAATATCCGAGCTCACTATACGATAGATAACGGTAAAACTGGGAAGATGGTGAGGAGTGAAACAGAGGGTTAGGGTAGAAGGTAAACAGTGGGGATATAGGCTAATGAGGATTCTGATATGTCGAGAATGAACAATCAGACATTAAATGGGTTTAACTGATTAATGCCTTAAGAGTATAGGTGATCATTATGCGCTTGAAGGAAATGTTATAATGGACGGGGGATTTGGAATGATTGAGAGCAAATGATAGGTGGATTGATCTTTCTTCTTAGATTCCATCCCTTTTACAAGATGAAAATTCGATTTTAATCAAATTAACGGATTTTAAAGGATTTATCCTCCATTTATAGCTATATTCAAACTTAATAGATCTCTCAACTCACAAGAAATATCAACGTATCCTGTGTACCCCACCCCGTTGTCCTTTTATCGCCATGGCTTTTGAAATCCAAGCCTCCAACGTCATGTAATCTAAACCTTTCTATGCGCATCGAAAGTGCGATTCCTAACGGTTAACATGGAATATCAAACTGAACCCCAATCACCCGACCATGACACCGATGATATTTGGGGAGATGATGAAAACGTGGATGGAACTTTAATACAGAATAGAGAAATTGAAAGAACTCATCATAAACAAGGATATTTAGATGGTTTAAGTAATGCTAAAGAACTGAGTCTTCAAGATGGATTTGATGAAGGATTCCCTTCAGGTGCTTCATTAGGAATAGAGGTAGGTAAAATTTTATCTATATTATTATGCTACGATAAGGACCTTTTTGAACAATGTAAGAAAGAATTGGGAATTAATAAAGTTTTGGATAAGAAATATTTCGATCAAGATTTAAATATCCAAACTCATGAAATGATAATTAAATGGCAAGGTATAACTCAAGATTATGTAAATAGTAAATTAACGACTTAATGGCATATCATTAGATATGGAATCATTCATGTTTTCGTGTAAATTGGTTAACTTTTGTTGATATCTCGTTCTACCTTTAGACCAATCGATCCATAATTCACTCAATAAGAATTGAGTTTCTTGGAATTTAACAAACTCTTGTAAACAACATTGTTTGATCAACCAATCTTTATTTAATTGCTGGAACATTTCTTGCTTATCGTTAATGATGAGTTGTTTTAATTTAGCTAAATCACTTCCTTTGATATCAGCTTCTTCATTATTTAATCTATTAAACTTCTCTTCGTTGTCTTTGATTTTGATCTGTAATTGACTGATATTATTTCCGGATAATTTTTTACATCTATCAAATAATTCAACTATGGAATAAAGATAATCAAGATAATTCTTAAACTTCTCCAAGATTGAAGTATTGATCTCAAAGATATCATCAACTATCAATTTACTAGATCCATTGAAAAAATCACTAATGCTACTTATTGATGAATTGATAGATAACATATCATCTTTATTACTATTGCTAAGGACTCCATTATTCTTATCTTCGAAAGGATAAATAGAATTGTTCAAATCTTCAAATTTGGTCAACATTTCTACAAACTTATTGTTATCATAAGCAATTTGTTGCTGTCTTCTTTCATATCTTTCAACAAGTAGAACGATTTTAGTCCAAGATTCAATAATAGCACCAATTGAAGATTCGGCAATTTTCCATTTTTGTAAGAAATCTTCAGCAATAGAGGGCCAAATATTATTCATGAATGTTGGAGATATCTTATTTCCTTTAAATTCCAAAGAATAATCAATTTGAGCTTGTTTTTTCCAACTGGCTAAATCTGTAGGAACAGTTAAAAATGTTACAACCACAGCATCACCTCTTAATACTGGATGTTTAATAATTTGATTCAAAAATCTATATAATCCTCGACGACGTCTTTGTAAGAATTGTGAATCTGGAGAAGCTCCTACTGATTTATTAGTAAATGTTCTAGAGGTCTCTTGGTGTATCACCAGAGTTTTGAAAAAATACATACCAGTGAATTTTTTTGGTGGTAATCCAGGAATGATTCTAAATGGATATTTCTTTAAGAGATACTCCAATAACCATACGAAATCAGAGTACCTTCTAATGACTTTTTTGACTCCTGCAGGAGCATTCATACCTAAATTAACTTGGTGAGAAATGACATAGTTGATATGTTTAAATAATAATCCTTCTTTTTCAGGTACTTCTTTAATGTTAATAACGTCTTTAGAGTCATACAACACTTTAAATTCATCTCTAATGTCATTGATATACTTGTACATTTCATTATCACTGACAGGTGCTTCATTTTGAACTGGGGGTTGATCTTCAATGGTTTCATCGATTATTTCATCGTCTAATTTTGTTTCAGCTAATTGTGATGTTAAGGGATCAGTAAAATCATTAGCAGTGTCTTTAGCTAAAAAGAGATCAACAATCTTAGCAATGATATCGGGTAACTCTTCAATTTTGAATTGTAATGTCACATAATCTCCAGATCCTTCTAAATCCAATTCTAATGCTACTAAACCTAAACACTGGAAGAATTTTGATGATTGAGTGAATGGCAATAAATTATGGTCATAGATGGTGTTCATGATCTTGGTACGTTGGAATCCTGATAAGTAATGATGTTCCACAAGCTTATTCATTATCTTCATTTCAAAATCATTACCTGAAGTGATTTCGTCTTTTAAACCGTCATAGATCTTCTTGTAGTTTGGAGGGATTTTGGATTCATCATAGGTAAAACTCAATTGACTTTCAGATGTATTGAGTAATTGGGATGGCGATATGAATTGACTGGCCAGAGGTGTATCATCAGCCCATCCATTACCCCAAGGATCATCTTCATACATGTTACTCATGGTTTCAAGGATTGTTTTTCTCAGATTTGAGGTTTGGTCGATAACAGAGATAAAGATGATGAGATGGAAATTGAAGAGGGTATGGTCAATGGAGTTGTTGTTAAGCGGGGGGATAGATATAGGCTGCAACTTTCGTCTCTAGTTTCTCGTTTCCGAATCCATGAACATTACATGGAGATATTGAATTATGTCACAAAGTCACTCTTATGATAAAACCTTATATCAACACCTGCCATACCTTCAACACCTCTAAAATTCTTACAACTCATACAGTCAAATGGGCCCGATTATACTTCTCCCACCCTTCGTCGCCGCAACTACTCGCCTCGTGTGGCATAACCCCTAAAGCTCAAATCTCACAGTGAGAAAATCAACATGGAGTCAATCAAATCCAATATATATTCAATGATCAATTATTTCCATAAAGACGATCGTTATAATCGAATAACCTTTGGCCTCGATAGAAACGTTTATATGAAGAATCTTATACGTTGGAGATATGCTGATGTTCTCCTTCTAGGAGTATTATTTGTAGTATTCTTGTTTACTAACTGGATACCACCATTTCAGAGACAATTCTATATTAATGATTTAACTATATCCCATCCTTTTGCTGAGGCTGAAAGAGTGTCCAATGCAGCATTATTCTTCTATTCCACTTGGGTTCCAACCATTACTATCACAGCAATTGGGTTAATATTCACCAAACCCGAAAATAAAATTTATGTAACTTATATTTCATTATTGGGACTTTTCATTTCAGTTTTCACTACTAGTGTAGTAACAGATATTTTAAAGAATTTTATTGGTAGACATAGACCTGATTTCTTAGCTAGATGTATACCAAAACCTGATGCTCCAACAGATATTTTAGTTTATGCTAAAGATGTTTGTACTACTGATAACATTGATAGATTAATGGATGGATTTCGTACCACTCCTTCTGGTCATTCATCTATTAGTTTTGCTGGTTTAGGTTATCTTTCATTATGGTTAAGTGGTCAATTAATTGTAAAACATTATCAATCAGGAGCTTGGAGATCAATTGTTTGTATGATTCCAGCTTTTGGGGCTGCTCTTATTGCCTTAAGTAGAACGGAAGATTATAGACATCATTTCATTGATGTTATTATTGGTTCAGTTATAGGTATGAATATTGCTATTTGGTCATATTTTAGATATTTCCCATCGTTAAAAGTGGTTAAAAGTTATGAACCAAAGATTATTCTCGCCGAAGAATCTGATGATTTCACTTATGAAAACATCGACACCACACAAGAAGAAGTTTAACTTTCAATAAACATTTGAGGCGGCTAACTTATCTCACACGATCTCTATTCATGTGCGCGGAAATTGTCTATTTTTTTGGTCTCAATAGTTAACAAAGTTGTGTGAACTGTCAGAATGACATCTTCTTCAGTTTATTGTTTTGTATCATCAGGAAGTATTCATTGTGTGCCAGTGAATTCAGTAATTGAATTCTCCAACCTGGTGGCGCCTCCCCCTACTATTGTTGTTGATGAGGACATTTCATCAAATAAAGAGATCAAGACAGATATTGATGAAACTCGTTTAAAAATAAGGAATAAGAACTTATTATATACTTTGAATAATCCTTCGCTATCAGATATAGAGTCAGATGTGGGTGATGATTCTTTTAATAGTGAAAATGGTGATTCAAATGATTATTTAACCAACGTAATCGATAATTATGCTGCTCATTCCCTTTACTTACCTGAGTTTTCAATCAATTTGGATAAAGATTTGAATGATGGATATGGTCAAATTAAGCAATTATTGAAAAAAGTATTCAAAAAATGGGAAAATTTATCGAATATTGAAGTTAAACGATTAACAGGAGGGATCACCAATATGTTATTAAAATGTACTTATAATTCCAAAGAGATTGTTTTAATGAGAGTTTATGGACAAGGTACTAATCTTATCATTGATAGACATCGAGAATTTATTCTGCATTTAGTTTTAAATTCCATGCATTTAGCACCTCCAGTCCATGCTCGATTTAAAAATGGTTTAATCTATGGATTCTTAGAAGGAAGATCACTTGAACCTAATGAATTGAAATCTCCTAACTTATACCCCTTAATAGCACAACAATTAGGAAATTGGCATTCAAAGATTGATATCAATGAAATTCATAAAGGTGTTAATCAATTACGTGAATATACTAGATCTCACAAGAGAAGACATTCGTTTCAACAATCTAGAACTAAAGAAGGTTCTGAAAAGAAAGAGAAAAAACCTAAGAAGAAGTACATTTCAAGTGTTTGGGAATTAATTGAAGATTGGATAGATGTTGTTCCTGTAATAACTGAATTGATTGAATCTTTCCAAAACAACACTAAAGTTGAATTGAATGATGATAATATAAGGGATTTTATCAAAAAGGAATTCAAATGGTTAAAAGATACTTTGGAATCTCATATAGATTCTCCTATAGTAAGTTCTCATGGTGATTTATTGTCTGGTAATATAATTATTCCTTCAGAAGATTTAGTTACTAAAACATTCGAAAAATTACCTCCAATAAATGAAAACCCTATCAAATTCATTGATTATGAGTACATGTTACCAGCCCCTCGAGCTTTTGATATTGCTAATCATTTAGCTGAATGGCAAGGATTTGATTGTGATCGTTCAGCTATCCCTCAACCATCTAGTAAAAATGAAACCATGGTAAATTGGGTTAAAGCTTATCTCAACAATTCAAATGCAGGTCATGATGAAGTTAAAGGTTTAATTAATGAAATCTCTTCATATTATGGATTACCGGGATTTTATTGGGGAATTTGGAGTGTCATTCAAAGTGAAATATCTAACATTGATTTCAATTATTCTACTTATGCTACTTTAAGGTTACAAGAATATTGGGATTGGAAAAAATCTTTCATTGAAAGGTTTCCCCAATATGGTAATTCCTAATTGGGAATAAGAGTCGTGCATCACACATATATATTATATATAATAATAGAGATTTTTTCATCTTTCAAGATCAACTAAGGCAGTATTCTTAGTTTTACTAGAATAAAGTATAACCCATCTAGTTCCTTTAGAAGCTTCTTTGGCTAAGGAGTTATAAATATTAATAGCAAAAGATCTGGGGATATTACTACCAGCAGCGAATACTTTACGTATCCATAAATCTTGTTGTTTTAACGAAGTCGTTACTATAGCTTCTACTACTTCATCACTAACATCTACACTAAGAACTGTAGATGTAGCCAAAGTTTTGATGAAATTGGCTGAAGCAATAATCGAATCATTTTCTTGTTCCCATTTAATACTTTTATTGTTCTTTCTACCTCTTGGAGCTTCATTAGCTACAACCAAAGCTTTTTGATTGATTTCGACAGAGTATAATGGACTGTCACCCAAAAGAAATTCATCAGGTTCGGAGATTTTTGGTTCCTTAACTTTATTATCATTCAATTCTTCAGCTTTTCTATTATTTATAGCTTCTTGAATATACTTGACAATTTCTTCTACATCCACATCAGCATCTCTATTGTTTTCCATATCCCTAACTCTAATGGATTTATACATTGCTGTAGATTTCTTGGTTTTCTTTTTGGTGTTGGTGGCTGACCTAATGATTACCACCCAAGGAATCTTCTCATTATCAGCTTTATCCAAATAATCTTCTTGGGATGAAGCAAGATAAAGATCACAACTTATTTTATTATCCCATAGATTTTTCAATATATCCAAACCACAATCTCCTAAGAATTCTTTGTTAAGACTAGTTACCAATACTGAACATCTTCCATTATTCCATTTCCTGGACTTATCGTTGGATCCCAATAATTTCTTTTCAAAGTTCTTTGTCAATAAGAATAAGTAAGTGGAAGATATCAGGAAACCTACAACCCCATTTTTAGAAGTCTTACTAATACCTTTGTTGGCAAAAGAATTCTTTAAACTGTCGTATCTTCCACCAGTTGCAACTCTGGTGTATTTCCTTACTTTATCGATTTTAAACAATGATTGGAACATCAATCCTCCAGTATAATATTTACAATTGTAGTTACTCAAAGGATTGAAGAATATAGGCGTCTTGACTCCTAAGGTACGTAAAATCGATAACACACTCATAATATACTTCATGGCTCTTTCCACCTTAACTAACAATGGTGAATCGAGAAACAATTTCTGTAACTTACTTCTTGCTCTTTCGGGCTCGATATTGAAGTTAAATAAGTCAATCAAATCATTGGTAACGGTTGAAGGGACTTTATAATCTTCACGAAGATATTTCTTTATCTCTTCAGCTCCTCTATCAATACCAATCTGTGATAAGATTTCCATGACTTCAAACTTGGATTTTTCATCAATACCGATATTCCCAAAAGAATGGGATAATACAGCATCCAAAATATCACTATGGTTGATGGTAAGAATCTTGCTTGAACCTTTGACCCCAAAAGCAGCAAAGTTGCTCATGATTTCATCAACAACTTTAATACATTCAGCATCATTTAAGAATACATTGGAATTTTCATTGTTAATGATATCGAAACTAACCACACTAAACTTTTCAGGAGCTCCTGGACCTCTCAAATTGGGTCTAAAGACGAAATTATGACGGTAAAGTTTGGGAACTTCAAGCTTATTTCTACTTAAAAACCTAGCAAATGGCAATACCAAATCATAAGGTAATTGTAACACTGAACCGCTTTTATCCAACACTTCATAAACAGCTTCTCTTGAATAATTAGGGGTTTTAGGCATTAAAATCCCAGAATTTAATTCCTCAATAGCTCCATGTTTCTTAAATATATCAAAAAGGTTAGCGATAGTATTGTTAAATAACAAGTAATCTTCCATGTTCAATTCCATTTGCTGTTTCTGAGACTCGGGTCTACTACCAAACATCAAATCTTTAGCCAACAGATATGGTTGAGCAAATAAGGTTTCCCTAACTTGTTGTTGCCATGGAGATGCAGGATCAGCTAAAGATTTCAAAGCTTCTTTAATAACTTGATCTTGATGTTCTACAGGCATCCAACCACTTTGAAGTAATTCTGAAGCTCCCGGACGTTTCTTAGGATCATGATCTAATAATAACCTTATGATCTTTTTCTCCAACCTATATTTGGAGTCCGAGAAGTCCAGAGGAAAGTTGATAGTCACTAATCTTAAGTCATTGATCTTATGAGATCTTTCCATACCTGTACTCAAAGCATAACACATTTCGAAAAAGATTATACCTAATGAATACATATCGACTTTCTCATCATAACTACCAGTAGCTACTTCCTTAGCATTATAAAATAATGTCCCAACAACTGTTGATAAATCCTTATCATTGGTTGATCCTACTTGGTTATTGTTCAGTAATACCGAAGAAAACTGAGAATTCTTAGCTAACCCGAAATCCCCTACTTTAATATTATTGGACTTATCTATGAAAATATTCATTGGTTTAAGGTCTCTATGAATAAACCCTTCTCCGTGAATATAGGAAACCGCCTCTAATAATTGACGGAATAATCTCCAATATTCATTCAGATTGTTGGGTAATCCTTGTTCTATCAAGTTGGATAAGGTGTTATTTTCACAGAATTCCATTTGAATGTATAACATGGCTTGTCTTTGATTCGGAATATGTTTCTTTCGTACCACAGCATCTTCTGTATCATCATCTTCATCATCATCTGACCTGGAACCAAATTCAAAATTAACATCATCGGTATTTTGAGTACCAAAAGTGATATTAGGGTCAAATGAATTTGATATGAAATCAACTTGAAAGGAGTTATCATGACTTTGTAAGAAGGAAGTTGAGCTATGTATCATATTCTCTTCAAAATCTTCATCATCAGAAGATTCATCTTTTTCACGTTCTTCAGGAAGTTCTTCAACCCATGTTCCATAGTATCTAACGATATACTGATGGTTTAATCTGGCTAATGAAAGAACTTCACTTAATAAAGAATCGAGCTTATGTACCTTATGTTTGATCTTTTTAATGGCATAGAACGTACCTTCCATTCTATTACGAACTTTTACAACTTCTCCAAATCCTCCCTTACCTAACCTACCAATTTCTTCAAAATCTCTTTCGTATCTTCCAATAGGTCGGTTATTCTCTTCGGGAGTATCATCACTATCATCATCAGATTCATCAAATCCATTAGGAGTAGAAGAACTAACAAATCTTCCATCTTTAAATGTTATATCTGATGTTAAGACAGGCCCGTCTCTCAAAAACTTCACAGCATTCAATTCCAACACTGTAGGACGTCTAGATAATTTAGGTTGTAACATTTTATTCAACATATCGTAAACTTCTCCTATGAATTCTCTATCATCATCAATGGAATTAGAATTGACTTTTTGATTGAAGGAAACGGGATCGATATCATAACAAGTGGCTCCCAACATAATCCTCATGAATAGAGCTCCAAGGTCCCATACATCAGTCTTTCTTTGATGAATAGCTGTTTGTTTCCTTACTTCTGGAGCTAACCAATCTTCAGGTGTTAATGATGAAAGGAAAGAATTGTCCATTACTTCTTTTGTTCCTTTCAATTGGGTATGAAACATACTCACTAGTTTATACCCATAAGATGGGTGCAGAAGTTTCAATATTTGATATTCTGACAGATCAGCATATAAGAATACCGTCAAGGAATTGATAAATTTATGAGTTTTCCCTTGATTATGAAGAGCTTCTAAAGCAGGCAAAATTTGGATCAACCAGGCTCTTCCAATGGCAAGATCAATCACAGGATTATTCTCCATTATCTGTTTCAAGGTATAACATCGTGACGCATATTCAGTTATTAAACGAATCCTCCATCCCTTATCACTGATCTTATCGATTTGAAATCCATATAATGATACTATATTAGGGTGTAAATTACCACAACAATTCAGTAAATCTGCTTCCAAATCTTGAACTCTCTTCTTCCCTCCATCACTTAACCAGAAGGGACCGACCAATTCAATCTCAGACATTAAAAACTCTACATTAACACCTCTATTAGTCAATTTTTCGTGAACTTCGGTGTTTAAATAAGGAACTACAACAATTTGTTGGGAACTTATCGAAGTAAGGATATCTTCTCCTTTATATTTAAATTTTGGTTTGACAGCTCTAAATTGAAATGTTGATTTACCTGTTATACTACTTCCAGTTATATTGTTATCGAAGACGATATAATCCTTTAGGTTTTCGGGTAAAGATATGGCAGTTTCCTCAATGATATCATCTTCTCCTGTCTCATATTCTCCTTGAAGTTTCTGGATCTGTTCATCAAGTTCAGCTGATTGTTTCTGTTGTCTAATCTGTAATTCCATCTCTTTAATGGCTTCAAGTTTTAATAGTTTCTCTTGTTCCAACCTTATCCTTCGTTCCCTTTCTTCTTCTAATGAAAGAACCTTTTCTGTTCGCTGTTGAAGTTCATCCAATGCATATTTGATCTCACTTATTAGTATAAACGATATCTCTTGTTCAGGGTATTCTGCTATTAGTTGTTCTATTTTCTTCTCCAAATGTTTGATATTGGATTTCAAGATATTCTTGGGTTCTAAGATTTTGATTATAGGTGGTGATATGGGATAAGTCTTGGTGAATTCGATATCCAATACAATGCTAACTTCTGGTCTATCTATATCTTCTTTAGAATCTAACAGAATTTGGAAATGAGGACATGGTTTCTTGTTCCATACCAATCCCTTGGGTGTAATATCCTTGAAGATATCTCCATATATGGATTGTATACTATCTAGTTCATCCTGTTGCCTTAATTCAAGGTCCAGGGTCAATGAGTTCATCTCCCACTTAAGGTGTTTCTGGTGCAAAAAATCCGCGACCTTT
Source organism: Yamadazyma songkhlaensis (assembly GCA_030570975.1). Classification (NCBI taxonomy): domain Eukaryota; kingdom Fungi; phylum Ascomycota; class Pichiomycetes; order Serinales; family Debaryomycetaceae; genus Yamadazyma; species Yamadazyma songkhlaensis. The sequence continues at coordinate 154,684 of JAJLWX010000018.1, read as the reverse complement.
ATGTCTAAGTATGATCCATCTATAGAAGATGGTGAAGATACTATTAAGATTTTAATTACTACCGATAATCATGTAGGATATAAGGAAACAGATACTATACGGGGAGATGATTCCTGGATAACGTTTGAAGAGATTTGTCAAATCGCAGAAGATAAAGATGTAGATATGATGCTTCATAGTGGAGATTTATTTCATATCAATAAACCTTCGAAAAAATCCATTTATAATACTATGAAATCATTAAGAAAGCATTGCATGGGTGATAAACCTTGTGAATTGGAATTCTTGAGTGATCCTGATACTGTTAATCGTTACGGAACCATAAATTACGAAGATCCAAATTTAAATATAGCTATTCCAGTATTTGCCATAAGTGGTAATCATGATGATGCTACGGGAACTCAATTACTTCTGCCCTTAGACCTTTTATCAGTTTCTGGGCTTGTGAATCATTTCGGAAAGGTTTTCGATAATAATCGTCTTGAAGTTAGACCTTTACTTTTGAAGAAAGGTGAGACATATCTCGCATTATATGGGATGCAAAGTATTAAAGATGAAAGACTTTATAGGATCTTAGCCAACCAGGAAATTAAGTTTTTAACACCTTCAGTCAATGGTAACTCATGGTTCAATTTGATGTGTGTTCATCAAAATCATGTGGGTCATAGTAAAACATCTTATCTACCAGAAGAGATGTTACCCGGATTTCTTGATTTTGTAGTATGGGGACATGAACATGAATGTAAACCTGAACCTGTGTATAATAACAACCGAGATTTTCATACTTTACAAGCTGGATCTTCAATAGCAACATCTTTAGCTGATGGAGAGTTACCTCAAAAACATGTATTTATTCTTCGAATCAAAGGTAAGAAATTTGATATTGAACCCGTACCTTTGAAAACCGTAAGACCCTTTTATATGGATACCGTATTTATTGAACAAGAAGGATTTGAACCTGGAGTCACTACCACAGAAACTTTGAAAGATTTTTTGGTCTCCAAAGTTGAAGATTTATTGAGCAAAGCTGGCGAGGATTATGACAAGAAGAATAATCATCTGTCAGAAGAAATAGATATCAAGAACCTACCTTTAATCCGTTTAAAGGTAGAATACACTGGAGACTATGACTTTGAAACTCCACAAAGATTATCCAAAAATTTCATTGGTCGAGTGGCCAATATTGATGATATCTTCTTATTCAACAAGACCAAACCTCAGAAACAACAATCGGTGATTGAAAAGGCAAAGTTTTCGGATATAGAAGTCCCAAGAAGTTCTGTAATCACCATAAATACATTAATTTCTCAATTTGTTGAACAATCCAATCTTTATCTTCTTTCAGAGAAAGGGCTTAACGAAACAGTTAAGAACTCCATCGACAAGGAAGATAAGAATCTTCTCAATCAGTACATAAAGAGTGAATTGAAATTCCATGCTGCCAATCTTCTGAAAGTGGATATGGAAGACGAAGTAGATGATGATAAGAAAGCTTTCAAAGATTTATTGAAAACTTTGAAGAAAAATGACGAAGCCAATCAAAAGCTGGCCATGATAGTGGTGGAAAGTGATGAAGAAGTACCTAAACCAAAACAGAAGAAACCTCCCGCTCGTAAAAAGGCTGTTAAGAAAGAGCCTGAAATTGAGATCCCAGATAGTGATGTGGATGAGCAAATGGATTATCAGGATGAAGATCAAGAAATCATCGATAGTGATGAAGAAGTGATTGAGAAACCTCGAACAAGTAGGAAACGAGCTACTCCATCAACTAGAGGTGCAAGAGGACGTGGAGCTAGAGGGAGAGATAGAGCTTCTAAAAGTAAACCCCCTGCTAGTCAAGGAACAGATTTATTCTCTATGCTTCAAGGAATGCACTAGAATTGCACAAGTATATACATTAATCAAAAGAAGTGGCTTCTTCTATCAATTTGTCCATATCGAACTCTTCATTACCACTATTGAAATTTTTTAAAAGTTGTAACTTTGCTTCAGATGTTTGATCCATAGCTCCATAGAATCTTTGGATGTTAAGGACTAATAAATGAGCTTCATCTAAACTCATGCTAGATTCTTTTTCAACTTGACCATTCATAAGAACCATGGATTTATCTTCAACTAATTCTTGATGGAACATAAGGGTAGTATGAGGTTTAGCATATTCCTTATGCAATTTGTATTCTGCTACCGTTGTAAGCATACAATGAGTGGTATAAGGACCAATAAATGACCATTGAACGAAATGCATCTCATACCCCCCAGATTCTTTAGGTAAAGGTAAAATAAAAGTTCTGTTCTTGAAAGCTAAAGCATACATTTTGGAAAACTTCAAGGCATCCAAAGTAGCAACGAGACTACCTTCTTTATTCTGGAATCTAGCTCTCCATATATATTCAATCTCTTTAGCATTCAAGTCCTTGACTTTTTCAACTTCAAGGAAAGAATCTAATGTCTTATAAGGTAAGACAGGTTCATCTTTGTCTATTGGAGATCTGATTTTGATTTCATGATCTTTTCTACTCTTTTCCATAGTTTGGGCTGCCTTCTCTTCTAATTCTTTCAAAGGATCGATCAAATTAAGTTGTTTCTTCTTTTGTTCTATTTCATCTTTCAAGCTTTTATTTAACTCCTCAACGGATTCAAATCCCAAATTTTTGGCTTTGAGTTGCAATTTCTCCATGTACTTGTTCATTAACTCATTGTTGGAGTTCCATCTACGGGAAACCAAGGGAGAGAATCTCCTTAAACTAAGGTTTAATCTTGCTTTAAACATGAGAAATAATTTTCAGTGCGGGTTGCAAAATGTGTATTTACAGTCTATTTAGATGGGTGGTAGGTGGAGGGCTCCTTAGGGTTAGGTATAGTCTGAAATGGTCAGACATATGGTCTACTTGAATCTGTTGTTCGTCTGTTCTCGGGAAGCCACTCAGGTATTTTTTTACTCCTTCTTCCCTTCAGGAAGACCAGTGTCTATATCCTTATGAAACTCTTCAGGAGCATCTTTAGCATGATGACCTATGGTCTTTCTTAAACTTTCAGGAATATCGTTAAATACAAGATCTTCAGGTGATGTAGCAATAGATTCTCCCTTAGCTTTTAAAACATCTTCAAGACTGAATTTTTGATCCTTGAAAAAATTCAAGTTATCTGCTATTAAATGACGATTTTTACATCCTGGACATTGTATAAGCACAGTACCTGTTTGGTATGCTTGCTTGGAGAAAGTATGAGATGATCTTGTATCACATTTCTTACATGTAAAAGCTATCATCATTTGAGGGTCATCGACCTTTAATGTTGCTGTGTTATCACTATGGAATCGAAGTTGTTGGAAATTATTCAATCTTACATTCCTTATAGCTGGTACTAATGGTCTGGAGATATTACAACGAGTTCTAATAAGGGTTCTACCCACTCTTACTAAAGCTCTATTCATCTTGGTTAGTGAATGCGCGGAAACTTCTAGAGATATCTATGCATTATCCTATTTCTTTCCTTTACCCTTCTTTTTGAAAGTCACAGGAATACCCCAATCGTCTTCTGGCTTAGATTGAGGTTGGGTTGTAGATGCCCCCCATTGCAGAGCTGGAGTTATATTTACGGGATTAACTCTGCCAAATGTCTTTTTAGGTTGTTTCTTTTCTAATGGCGGGAATTTGGAAATATCAGTTTTAGATGAATTAGCACTACTGGATTCACTAGCCCAACCTTGACTTTTACTTGATGATTCAAGATAGTTAGGTTGGAAATTAGAATCTCCAGTGAAATTATTTATACTTACAGGAGCAGGTTTTGGTTTGGATGATATGGTAGTATATCTTATAGGTTTCTGAACAACAGGTTTAGCCTTCTTACCAGTAGGTTTCTGAAGTACAGGGAAACTATCATTGGAATTGTTTTTACTTCCAGAAGGTGAATTACCCCATCCATGGAGATTGACTGTTGGACTTTGAGCACGACCTCCTAATATTGGGAATTCAGAAGCACTATTATTCTTTTTGATCTTACTTATAACTTCATTCAATTTAATGAATCTGGTATTTATTTCAGGGTATAATTCTGCATGTTCTGATAAAAGAATGGTTATTTCTTCTGTAGTTTGTTTTTTGAATAAGTCTTGATATTGTTGATATAACTCATCAGCTGATAACTTCCCATCTTTATATTTATTGTTGACATCCAAGAAAGTTGATAATTTTTCATTATCGTATTCTAAATAATGTTTGGCTCTTTCTTCCAATCTTAATTTCTTGGTCTTTACAGAATCGACATTTTCTCCAGGAATATTACGGTTTCTTGTTGGATTTTGAAAGGTAGAAAGTTGGGATTGATAGTTTCTTGACCCAATAATCACTTTATTACCACCAGTCAAATTACCATGTTCTTTCAACATATGAGCTGTTAAATCTATATCATCTCTGAAAACTACAAATTTTTTGTCTAAACATGATTGAACAATACAAACATAATGATCTATTTTGAAATGTTCATATAAACTATCGTAGTTCTTATAATAATCGGCTTGATCAGGGATATCTTGATCACAAATATGACATCTTTCATGATTGTCTCTAATATGAATATTCAATTCATCTTCAGAATAGAATCGTTTCTTAATACAATGTTTACATGCTGGATGTCCAGTGAATCCCTTTTCATCTCCAACACTCTGATGGGTTTGTAAAGCTTTATAATGATACAAATCTAATTCATCAATGAAGGCTTTCTTATTGTTAGAACAAATCAAACAGAAAAATCTATTATGGGCCAGTTTAATATGTTCTTGTAAATCTTTGAAAGTTTCAAACTTTTCATAGCAGTCTTTGAATGAACATTTTAATTCTAAAATACTCATGGCTTGTTGTTGGACTTCAGGACTAGTAAAATAGATGTTAAATTTATCATCAGAACTGAGACTATTGATGGAAAACAGATTGAATTCTTTATCCTTTTCGTCGGATATAACAATCATATCATTAGGAGTTCTACAAACCAAACATAAATCCTTTTCATAAAGTACTCTTTGTCTTAATAAACATCTATGACAGGTAATATGTTGACATGGAGAATAAGCTGCAAATAGTATTTTCTCAGCACAAATCACACATTGTTGAGTTTCATCGAATTCTTCCACTTCACCTCCATTAGCATTCTTATACCCTTTGGTTGTGGGTCTATCTTTCTTTATTTTAGCTCCAGAAGCTCTTCTAACTCTTGAACCTTCACTCATAAAAGATGAAAATTTATCAAATTTTCACAGAATGAGTAATTACCCGCACTTTTTTTCGCGTTATCAGTTGTTCATGGTTCAGATGTTTAACATCAGTGCAACACTTAATGTTTCCAGGTTGGTAACTAATCCTTCACTTTGTCTTCCTCATGTGACTGTTCCTTCGTTTGATAAAATGTCCCTTCCTTTCAAAATCCCAGGGAAAGATGTAGAAATCAAAGGTGTGGTTCTTGATAAGGATAATTGTTTTGCTAAAGATCATGATGATAAGATTTGGCCAGCTTATGAAGATACTTGGAAAAGACTTCAACTGATTTATCCTAAAGAACATATCTTAATTGTTTCTAATTCTGCTGGAACTAATGATGATATTAATCATGAACAAGCTAAAGTTTTAGAAGAGAAAACCGGTGTAGTGGTTTTAAGACATCCAACTAAGAAACCAGGATGTTTCAATGAAATATTAGATTATTTCAAACAACAAGGAATTCATAATGCTAATGAAATTATTGTTGTAGGTGATAGATTATTCACAGATATGTTAATGGCAAATATGATGGGATCTTATGGATTATGGTTGAGTGATGGAGTTGAACAATCTCAAAAAATCTTTCCTAAATTAGAAAGAGGTATTTATGATAGATTAGTAACTCAAAGATCAGATAATCCATTTGTACCTCCAGATCCAGCTTCTAATCCTTAATTTATAGTAATGAACAATTTTTCGCAGCCGATTTGTGCTGCAAACCCATGTCACAATCAGTACTCTTTGATATCACTCCCAATCAACCTATTCCTATTGGAAGACCTCAATTGGTATCGTTGTTGAACTTAAAGGTTGTCAATTATTTCTTCCTGCTGTTCTTGATCATTTTGATTCTACAATATGTGTGTATATTTATAACCATACCTTGTGATGAAGTATTGAATAGACCTCAAATATGTGTGTTATCAAGTTTTTATGATGCTTTAATGTTTACAGGATGTTGTTGTATATTTCCCTTAGGTACTGTGGTACCTACCTTAAAAAGTGTTTCTTATCTAGCTTTGTCCAGTTGTTTACAACTTATAGGTTTGATAATCTCCATACCTACTTTGATTATGGTGTTAAACACCGAAGATATGTATCTGTATGAATATAACAGTACCATTAACACCTCGGTGAAAGTAGATATCACTACTTACATTCAAGTAGTGACGTTCATATCGGTATTCTTCCATTCCCTAGGATTTATCAATTCTCTCATTAATGTTGTGATAACTTATAGAGGATTATCTTACTTAACCAATCGTTTGGATAGAAGAAACCAATTCAAAGATTTAACTTTCATGACAGAGACTCCTCAGGATATGGCAGAACATATCAAGTTATACAGAGCTTAAACAGAGAACATACTCTAAACAATAATATACATTTCTAAAGATAAGCCATCCATAAAGTATCAGCAGCAGCTAAATTTCTTGGATTAACAGCTTGAGATATAAGTTCTAATACATTTTGAGTGGCCACAGTAGGACCAGAAGAAATATGACCAATAGACATAACTCTTCTTATAATAATTTCTACATTAACACGAACCAATTCCTTCAATTGAGTATCTTGAGGAGTTCTTGGAGGTTCTTGTTGTTTACACCAACTTACAACTTCATCACGAACGAACAAAGTTAAATATTGTTCTAAATCAGATTCAGGTTCAGTTAAAGCTCTAGCAATAGCTAAAACATAAACTGATAATATACCCTCCATACCAACTTCACCAATTAATTTTTGAATATTTGGAGTAAGACGGAAAGGTACTAATTCAGCATTATAGAATAAAGGTTGAGGTCTTCCATTTTGATTTGATTCTAAAGCACCAGATTTATTAGCAACTTTACATGGTAACATATCTGAAGTCCAAACAGTTCCACTATTTTTATTAACATGAATTTTTTGAGGTTGTCTAGTATTAACACACATCATGAAAGTACTGAAAATGAATGAAGCATATTGAGAAGTGAATTGTTTACGGAACAACCAGAAATCTTCAAATTTAGGATAATTATCCATGAAATAATTCTTCAAGACATTAGAAGGAACTAACATAGTTTGAATAGCACCTAAAATTTCAACTCTAATACTCATAATATCAGGTTTTGGTAAGCGAGGATCAAAAGCAGCTCTTAATTTTTCAATAGTATAAATAAAAGGCTCATCCCTATTCTTACCATTACGACGACAATAATCTTCATAAACTTTTTGAAGAGAAACATCACCTGGATCATCATTGATAATACGAATATGAGGTGATAATGGTACAGCAATTGGTAAAGTGAATTGAATGTAACGACGTCTAGTTTCAACCTTTCTTGATAAAGTATCACCAAAGATACGGAATAATTGGAAAAGTGATTCTTCACGTCTACAATGACGAGCTGCTGGGAATTGAACAGCGAAAATATGTTCACTACCATCATGACCTCTAATTCTTAAACGTTTATGACAAGCATTAGTACCTCTAACTAAATCAATTGTTGGTAAGAATCTTTCAATCTTAACAAAGTGAGTATTGTTATCTTTATTCAAAAGATATTGACCAGGAACTTCAATTTCTTCGAATTTTTGATGATGGAATTCACTCAAGTGTGGACATAAGTTCTCAAGATTGATTTCAGCATACCTTCTATCAAGTTTATCTTCTAATCTATCTCTCCATTTACGTAATTTAGTGATATAAGTTTCAAGATTTGGTTTACCAAGAACAAGATCTTTTTCAAATTCTGTTCTAATTTGTTTAGGTAAAACGGTTTCAGCAAATCTGGTGATATTAGCTTCAGTAACTGGAGGTAATTTGGCATCATCTCTTGGATTACCAAGTCTATTAAGATATTGAACACCATCATTAAGTAAAGCTACACTTAATCTATAAGCATCTTCATCAGCAGTACATTTAAAACGTTGATTAATTTGATCAACTAATGATTCTAATGAAAGGGCCAAAAGAGGATAAGCTGTTTTCAAAATTCCCATGATTTCATCAACATGTTCCCAAGATTTTCTTGCACCTACTGAAACATTACCATTTTCTTTATCCTTATCTTCTTTATCTTCTTTATCTTCATCCATAGCATCTTTTTCTTCCTTTTCTTCTTTTGGTTCTTCTTTTTCTTCTTCTTTAGGTTCTTCTTCTTTTGGTTCTTCCTTTTCTTCCTTTTCTTCTTTCTCTTCAATATCTTCAGTCTTACCTTGTCTTGACATTTCCATATATTGTCTTTGTTTAGCAGCAAAATCTTCTTTGGTGGTACGAAGATGGAAATGTAAAGCTTGTGGATAACTCTTAGCTATACGGATCAAAACTTGTCTAGCTAAAGTAGCTTCTCTGTTACTTAAAGAAGAAAGTAATTGAGGAATGAAAGTAATCCAATACCAAACAGGTACTTCACCTCTAAAATTTTCAAAAGCTTGAGTTAAAGTACCAGAATTATCATCCAAACTAATAAGCCAAAGAACTCTTGCAAGTAATTTTCTAGTTTTACCGTTTTTGTATAAACCAGCAGCTTGTAAGTAACAACTAATGGCATTATTAGCATAAACCATATCATTTGGATTTTCTTTAAATCTACGATCATTGAATGACCCCCATTCAGCCCAAGCTTTTGGTAAGTTAAGATCAATTTGAACTGAAGTTGCAAAAGCTTTATTAGCTTCATCCTTTTGATTTAACTTGTTTAAGAACATACCTTTCAAAGTAAAGAATTCTGCCTTTTGTTGAGTTGCAAAATAAACCAAGTTAGTATTACTAATGACATCTAAACCAGTATTTAACTCTTGAGGGTTTTGATAATAACATTTAACTTGTTCTTTCAATTTCAAGAAAGCTTCTTGAATTTCAATATTTGGTAATTGATAGATCTTAGTTAATTGAGTTATACAAACATCAGACATTCCATGTTTTCTAGCAACATGAGCAAATCTATTAATAACCCAAGCAATTTCATGGAATCCTCTATAAGCATAAGAATTAGCATTACTTCCGGAATTAGATTGTTGAAGAATTGGAATAAATGGCATATAAACTTCATTTATAACCAGGAAAGCATGTTGACGCCATGTCATTAAATCATTCCAAACATTAATATCATCCCAAGTATTTGGTAATCTTTCTCTCCAAACTTGTAAAACTCTCTTTAAATCTTGAGATTTAACATCAAGATTTTGAGCATTAGTTGAAACAAGACTTGAATAAACTTGACTTGCTTCCATGAATTCCACATATTGTTGGAAAGTATGTAATAAAGGTATATGAGCATTATTAAATTTTGGTGGTAATCCATGCCATTTTCTCAAAGCCAATTGAATACCTTCATCACATAATTTTGAAAGATCTTGTAAAGTTTGTTTCTCTTGTCCATAACCTTGTAAACATAAGAAAGTTTCAAAGATTTGTCTTCTTGGAGTTGGTACGTCCATAACACCTTTAACAGTTTGTTCTAAAGTTTCCCTATCAGCATTCCAGTCAGCAACTCTCCAACCACATTCTAATAAAAGATCAGAAAATCCTTCATGTTTAGCTAATTCTGTTAAAATATCCCATTGTTGAAGTTTTTCAGTACATAAAATCCAATGATCTTCCCATAAAGCATACTCACTTTCTCCATAAGGTAAAGCACCTGATCTAGCTTTAATTTGGGCTGATTCATATAATTGTTGAGCTTTATCCCAAAGACCAATTTGTTCAAATGATAATGCTGATATAGTTTCAGTATATTTGGCTCTTCTTCTCCATAATCCATAAAACATATCATCTTCTTTTAAGGTAGCAAATAATTTAGCTAAAGCATCTTGAGTGATCTCTCTAACTTCAGCATTACCATTAACCGAAGCTTCATCGATATTTTCCAAAATATGAATACCATGAGCCCAACCATTGAAGTTAGAAGCTAATGCTTCAACTGCGAATGGTGGTAATTGTAATTCTTTACATTTTGAGATACTTTGTAATAATGATTGAACAACATTTGGTCTACTATCAATTTGACGAAGATGGTAATCTTTGGATAACAAAACCACTAAGAATCTGGTAAAATCAAGATGTTCAGATCTTGGAATTGATGTAAAAGCTATTGGGAAAATAGTTGACCAAGCTTTATGAACAGTTTCACTACTTTGGTAAAACATATCAATTAAAGGTTCTAAAATAGCACTAGCTTTCAATTCGGAGATTTCAAACAAGAATTCTTTATGTTTATCTAAAACTTGTTGTAAGTCTTCTTTAACATCAATTTCCATTTCATTTTCAATAACAAAAGGGAATGAATTGATTGGAGGTAATTTATCTTCAGTATCAACTAATTGTAAAGTTTTATCGAAATCAAAAGCTCCGTAAAGTAATTGTAAAGCTTGGTTTAACCAAGGATAATCTGCTAAATACTCCCAATTTTGTTCTCTTATCACATAGTATAATCTTTGTTTGATATCTTTTTCAAGACTTTTATTCAATAAAGACATTAATTTACTACGAATTGAAACATCGGCTGATCTGGTACCAACTAAAAATGGTTGTTCCATACGAACAGTTAATTCTGAACAACTAAAAGCATCGTCTTCAAAAATATCCACGATAATTTGATAGAATTCTTTAGAAAGCGTTGGTTCACCTCTAATTTCGAAAACCATCATTTTAGCTAAAATAGCTGCTTTTTCTTTAGTTGTTGGGAATAAATCATTCTTGGAAAATACCCATCCTTTAACGATTTTAATGATCTTTTCTAAAGTTTCTTTATCTAAAGATCTTTCAATCAATTGAGCTAACAAAGACAAGAAGATTCTTCTTTGATCACCTAAAGTTGAAATTCTCATTGATGATAAGTTTAAGATCCTTTCCAATAATCTGGTGGTCATCTTAGCTTCAAATTCTGAATTTGAACTATCTTTGGAATTAGATTGAGATCCTTGATGAGTTATAGTAATATGATCCTTACACAATTTACTGAAAGTTCTCATAATTGTTGGTAAAAGAGAATCTAAAGTATTTGGACAATAATTAGCTAAAGTCCAAGATAATGTAACCCCAGCAGCAACTGATGGCATTTCATTTAAATCTTCAGATACTGTAGTAACTAACAATTGAATGAAATCTTTAACTTCATCATCTTCATCTTCTTCAGATTTCTTTTCATCATTAACTGCTTTTAAGATAGTTCTCAACACTCTTTGTAAAGCTTCTTGAATATCATGATTATCAGATTTAATACATTTTTCAAGTAATTTGTTTAATTCAGAAACATTTTCCAAGATCCATTTAGATGTTTGCCATTCTAAACCGACTCCCAAAACTTCTAAAGCATTCAAACAATAACCCAACAAGTTTGAAGAATTCAAATCATTGGACAACAAGAATTTTTCAAAGAAATCCAACTTGAAGGAAACATCGTTCCATAATTGAGGATTTAAAAGATCAGATAAAATTCCTAAAGCTTTTTGACCTAATTCACTTTCTGAAGCTCTTTGAGGACTAATACAAACATATCTAATCAAGAAAGTAACACATGCTTCTTTTTGACCTAAGGGTATTTGATAATTAGGAGATGTGGTGAAATCATCATGATTATAATTCTCATCATTAGATTCTCTTGCTTTTGATTCCCATTTCAAGATCAATTCTGCTAAATCAATAGCAAGAACTTGATTTTCAACTGCTGGATTAGCAAGAATAGTTAATTTACCCATAGCTGTGATAATACTTGAGATGAAATGTTCTCTAGCAACAAAGAAAATATCAGGATGTTGAACAATAAATTGATAAACATTCAAAACTTGAGTTACATTGAACCCATCTTCAGAAATTACTCTACGTGGCCATTTCAACCAACCTAAGGAAGAAGATTCATCTTCAACAATTCTTTCAGGCATCACAGGAGCTAAAATATCTAAAGCTTGTCTAACCAAATGTCTGGAATCATTTTGATGAGTACGAAGTAATGCAACAAACACTTGAGTAGCAAGTTTACTTGGAGTTTCATAAGCTGCAATAAAATAAGCTGTTGTAACATAAGCTACTTGTTTAGTGATATTATCTTCAAGTTTGATATAATTCCAACTAAATTTAATGATATCCTTTTTATATTCACTGGTGAATTTTGATCCCCATTTAAGTAAAATGGCGGTAGCTTCAAGTAATTGGAATCTATAACTATCAAGCTTACCTGAAGTATGACCAGTTATAATATCATTTGTTGATTTCCAAACATCATTATAGAAACTTTCTAACCATTTAGGTGATTTCTTACCTTTAAAGAAACTATCTATGTTATCTTTCTTTTCAGCTTCATAAAGAATAATTGAGTTGAAGATTTTCTTCAAAATGAAGATTTTAGCTTTAAGGTTGTATTCAGCTTTCATGATGTATTCACAACATTTGAGCAAATATTGTTCTCTGAACTTAACATCAGTTGAAGCTACAATATTTTCAAAAATGAAGTTTTCAGCAATATCAGGAACTTTCTTATTCTTGGTGAACTCATTGATGATTTCAAAGACCAAATCGTACTCATCCAGATTATCTTTAAGGAATTGTATCATAATCATTTGAATTTTATTGATAGCTTGATCAGATTGGAAGTATGTTGGAGATGATGAAGCATCACCAAATTCTCCTACTTGTCTTGAAATATTGAAGAGTTTTATGATCAACTCTTTTTGGTCATTAAACCATCCTTTATCCATCATCATTGATTGAATAATATCAACAGCATTAGAAAATTTGGTAATTTTAACTTCATTATCGGTTTCATCTTCAATATCTTGAATGATATCATCAAATTTGGTTTTGATTAAATCTCTTAAATCTTTACATTCTTCTAAACCAGTAAAATATGCTAACATATTACCTAATTTTCTGTTCTTGAAATTTTCAAGGAAATATTGAACGGAATTTTCAGAAAATCTATTCAAAAATTTAGCTACTGGAGTTCTGAAAGGAGAATTTTGATGACGATCTAAATGGCCTTCTAAATATTGTAAAGTATTGATGATTTCTTCCATGAAAGTATAAGCTTTTGCTGGTAAAAGATGGAAAATATTCAAAATAGCTATAACTATTTGTACAGTATGATTATTATCTAAATCTTGACTTGACATTTGACGTAAAGTATTAATTTGAGCCCAAGCCATTAAATGATCCAATAATTTTCTACCAATCTCCACTCTAAAGTATGATATCAATAATTCCAAAAGTTTAGCTAAAGCTTCTAACCCAGAAACGGTTAATTTTTTGTGGTCAGATAAATTCATTAACATTGGTCTTAAACCATTTTGAAGTAATTCTTTAGGCAACTTAGCATTCTCTGAAAGACTTGATTTTAATCCAAGATGGGCAGCATTAATAATATCACTAGATTTATTACATAAAGCTTTAAAGAATACACCCAAAATTCTAATTCTGGCTTCTGCTAATGAACCAAGGGAAAAATCAGGTCTAGTTAAAGCTAATGATAACAACTTGATACAAACCACTCTTAATTCAATTAATTGTTTAGAAGTTCTATATTCGTTCAAACGATGAACATTAGCTAATGATTCATCATCAGCATCAACTAATGCTAAAGCTTCTAATAACAATCTATTCAATTCTTCATTGAAAGTTAAGAAAGTATCTTCAAGATCCAAACAATAAGTTATAGCATCAATATTACCAATTTGCATTGGGAATGGTAATGCTCTTAAAGGTTTACCAAAAATTGGTGTTAATAATAATTGTTTACATGATCCAACGATTGTAGCAATTGGTATACCTGTGGTTTCCGATAAAACTTTCAAAGAAGATTTAGATAATTCTCTAACATGAGAATTTGAACTGGCTAAATCATAAACTATAGCACCAATAATACTTTGATAAGGTTTTTCCATTAAAGTATCTTTAGTTAAATCATTATTACAATCTTTTAAGATTTTTAAAACTAAATCAGCTGCTACATCACGAACTTCTGAAGGTGCAACTTCTGGAGTATCTCTAGTAACAAAGAATACTGAACGAACTAATTCAAATTGACGTTTAGTAAACCAAGAACTTGGAATTGAACAATCTTCAACTAATGATTTAAGTCCTAAAATACCTCCAAGTTTATTATAATAATATTCACTAAAACAACAATGAGTAAATCTATAAAACATTGAACGGAAAACTGGTGATATCAAAACATCTTCATCTGATCCAAAAATTGCAAGTGATGTGGAATAAATAAGTTTAATACTTTCAATAGCTTTATTTCTAACTGCTTCATCATAAAAACTCAAAGCATAATTTAATGCATTTAAGTAAGCATTTTCATTGATATAAACTTTACCTTCTTTATCTTCAACTGAAAATGGTCTTTCTTTCTTAACTTTATCAATAATTGATACCCATAAATAATTCAAAGTAAAATGAACAGTTATACCATCAATTAACTTATAAGCTTCTTCCTTGATCTCAGGGATAGTCACAGAAAAGTATAAAACCTCTAATAATCTACTGAACAATTTCTGTTGGATATTTAACTTATTCAAATCTTTAGTATCACTATCTTCAAGTTCAATTGATTCTTCTTGTTTTTCATCTTTAAGAATTGAAACACATTTAGCTATATAATTAGGCAAATCTTCAGGTAATGGAGAAGTATCAATCAATAACTTAAATATGGATGATAAGTATTTGAAAGCACTTATTCTATAATGAGCCTTAATCTTTGAATCTTCCAAAAGACTGATAGCTGATTCAACACCAGGAGTTATAGAAACAGGGATTTCTCCATTTAATCCATGAATCAGGAAAAGAGCTTTAATTTCATGATCTAAAGCTGATTGAGATTTTAACTTATTATAAGGTTTGAAATGTTTATGATTTCTACCTCCTAATTTACCCAAGATTCTAATGGCTGTATGAGAATGTTGATGATGATAAGGTACTGGTTCTAAATGTTTCCATAAAGCTGTCATTATTTCATCAATTACAGGTTCAATCATTGGATCGAAATATTCGGCAGTTAAATTATCAACACATAATTCAAAAGTTCTTAACCCTTGACTAACTAATTCTTGTGATCCATTTAAGGCATGAACTAAAGGTCTAGTTAAGAAATTCAAATGTGGTACCAATACTGATAATCGAACAGGAACAGTTAAACATAATTCCACATAAATATCTCTTTCATAAGGTCTTCTAGCATTAGCAATCATTTTATTCAAACTTTCCAATAATACAGGTAATATTGGCATGATTTCTTTATATAAACTTTCAAATCTTCCTCCACTGATACTACGGAATAATATTCTTACTAAATATGAATAAACTATTGGTTCTTCAGCTGTAGTAGATAATCTAAGTGATTCTAAGATCAAATGATTTAAATGAGGTAAAATCACCGTTTCATTGGTTGTTGGGAATAAGTTAACTGACATGAAACATAATTTGAATAATCTGATGAGAATATTGGATTTGATTAAATCAACTTTACCTAGTTCTGGTAATTTTGATCTTAAGAAAGATATCAATAAACCTGAAAAATTGGCTGAAGTTATATCTGAAGCTAAAAAGAATTGAGGTAAATGTAATAATGCAGCATTTTCCAACATTGAATCAAATAAAAATGGTAATTCAGTACCAACGATTTCATTGAAAGAAGCAGGATCAACATGAATAAAGATAGTAGCAAAAATTTCCATTAAATCTTTTTCTTCTTTTGATGAAGTGATTGGTAAGTTAGGACCACCACCGGAGAAATCAAAAGCTTTTGCACTCAAAGTAGCTTTTGGTTTAGAAACTGTAAAGAATCTTAAACAACTTATACCTGATTTGAATAATTCTCTTAAAATGTTAACTTCTTCAAATGAAGTGATTTTAGCTGATTCATTCCATTTATCATAATTAACAGTTTGTCCACCGTTCTTAGAATCTGGGGTTGGTTGTGGAGGTACTGGAGGATTACAATTCTTTAATCCAAATATCACTGATTTCAAGAATGTCATCAAGGTTCTGAATAAGTATCTAGCATCTTTTAATAAATCTGAATTAATGGTTGAAGGATTGGAATTCACTGGTGACCCTTGATCAATATTGAAAATATCTATTATCTTTTCATCATCTTCTTCATCTTCATCTTCAATCATATCATCATCACTTTTATCTTCCTTAGCATCAATCATTTCAATATCTCCATCGGGATTTTTAGATGAATATCTAGCAATAGCTTTTTTACTTTCATCTTCTTTGGCTAACCTTTTCTTTTCAAAATCTTTATGGACTCTGATTATATGGTCGTATTTTCTATTCAAACTACCAAATCTCTTAGCATAAGAATCAATAATTATCATAAATAATTGACGACCTTCAAGTTTATTAGGTAATTTCATTATTCTTTCAACTAAGTTAAGTAACAACTTAGCACTCATGATTTGTACAGTTAAAGCTAAAGAATCATCCTTAAGTAAATCACAATAAATTATGACTGTTGACCAAATTTGTTTAGGTGTTAATTCATTTCTTACATTATGAATAAAATCTGCTACTGTTGAATAAGCTAAAGGTCTTAAAGTTTCATATGCTGTTAACCCTTCACCTATCAAGATCTTTTCATCAAATAATAATTCAATTTTAGGAATGAAATGTGATCTAAATGGGGTAGATAATACATGTCTTGTAGCATGTAATAATTCTTTACGAGCTACTGATAATTCTGCTGGACAATCTTGTAATAATCTTAAGATCACTTCTGGGACAACTTTCCCTTGTTCTTCACTTAAATTGTTGTTGGCATACCCTCTAATGAAAACATAAGCTAAAAATGAAGCTGCTTTAACTTGACCTAAAATAAAATCACTAAATGCTTGTCTATTAGAAATTTGAGGTGATATTGAGGTAACAACATTATTATTATCATTATTCAAGATTTCTTCTCTGTAAATTCTTTGTTGTTCAACTTCTAAAGTTAAAAGATTGATAATTTTAGGTAAAAATACGGTTAATGATGTTTGAACTAATTCTTTATATGATGAATATAATGAAACCATTGTAATAGGACTTTCTGCTAAAGTTTTGAATGAAAACATTGCTTTATTTAAACTCTTTGCTGAATTATCTTCAGGGAATGTTGGTGACATTTCTTTAGTACCAGTACTTGATTCATCTTGTTGAGAATTATTTGAAGAATTTGATGCATTAAATACCATGGAAATGGTTTCTGGCATATTTTCATAAATCTGACAAATTATATCAATGAATTCTTGGGCTCTATCATTTAATTTATCTTTATAAGCTTTATGTAAACTAGTTATAATCTTCATACATAAAACTCCATTATCTTCATTTTCTTCTACTAAAATTTCCATCAACTTACTTAAGATATTTTCACTATATGGTTGGAATGTATCGTTTAATAACGATCTATGAAGAATCTCTAAGATAGAATTTCTTAATTTCTGTTCAGGTAATTGAGTATTAAATACTATTGGAACATCATCTAAATATTTTAAAAAGATGGGAATTAAATTGGATAAGAAGTATTCATATTCTGCAGCTCCATTGAAAGTTTCTATCATATCCAATAATTCACTTAAAACTGAATGAATCTCTTTATAATCAGCATTATCATTAAGTCTCGATACAAAAGTATCAAGTTGACTTTTATATGTCATTTCTCCTTACTTATCGATGGTAAACTTTCGTAGTCAACTCTATGGATGAATCAAATTGATGGGTCACGTTATTCTTCAATCAAATGGAGCAATTGTTGAATTTTAGGAGTTTTAAACCGAAAGCTTTGATAATGTAATTCTGTTGTTTCTCAACTGAAAAAATTTTGGAGGATTTACTTTGTCTGAAAAAAGAGAAGTCGCGTGAAAGTCACGTTTTTCTTATGTAATCAAGTGAGGTTTATAGGGTTTTTTTGGAGTTTTAAGTAAAGCAGGGGAAGTTGTAGGAATTTAAAGAAAGGGTAGACTATTTGGGAGATTTGCAGCTCAGGGTGATATTTTTGGTGATTTTTACACCTCTTTTGAGTATTCTATTAATGTTTTATCTTTTTTTTGCAGCAAGATGATTTTTCAGTGATTTTTGCAGATTTTATATATTCAATATTTTTCAGTTACACTCTTTGCAAGCTTTATTTCCTTCATTAACATAACAATATTACCTATAAAACAAACACAAATAAAACTAAAAGCTGTCCAAGTCATACTTTCAGCTCTAGTTCCTGTTTTAACTTTAATGAGATCAATAGAACTAATTGGTACTAAATAAGCACTGGCTCTAACGGCTTCATGTTGTAACATAGCACCAACCCCCCATAAAATACCATTTAAAAGTAAGAGTCCACAAGCTACTTTTCTTGCTAGTTTCTTCCCCGGTAGAAGTGGAATAATAATCCAAATCATCATCACCATAGCTGCTAAAACTAAAATAAGTGCTGCCATTAACACATAAGAAAAGCAAATATCATTGAACTTTTTTGCTAATTTGATCAAATCAATAGTAGATTCATCATCTCCATTAGATACCTGAATCAAAGGATAATAATTTAATTTGGCAATATTATCAAAACTTGAACATGATGTACTGTTATTGTAGTTCACACAAAAATTCAAATATCCAATGTCAATGGAAAATCCCGATAATTGATCACTACTGGCTGTTTCATTAAATTTTACCAACAGCATTTCATCAGGGTTGAATCTAAAACTAGTCAAAAAAGTACTACTATAAGCTTTTGTTTCTTGGTAACAACTTAATAAGAGGAAACTCAATAAAAAAGTTGTTATAAACAAAATAATGAAAAGGAAAAAGTTTGGTGACTTTGAAACAATGGAAAGAACGCCCATAGCTAATTATTCAAGAGAAAAACCCCCAATTTATAATAAAATCATGATGTTTCAGATTTTGTTTCAGATTTGTTTCAGATTTTTCGCACCCAAAATAACCATATCTATATTCATATCTAAATTAAACCAAAGATGAACTTAAAGATTTTACTTATCAAATAAGCTAAAATCATAGTGAAGGAAACAACCGGTGTTAATTCTAAAATGCTACGTAATTTCATATCAGCAACCACAGTTTTATAAGTATCAAAATGTGGATCATCAGAAGTAATGAACTTTCCATATTTATAAAAAGTATCCATTAATTCATCTTTTTCATACCAAACTTTAAATAACCAATCTTCAAATCTTTTTAAATCATCTTCTTTGACTTGATCAATATCAAGAACATCTGCACCTAAAGGAATTTCAGATATATTAAAAGCTCTAATGTGATAATTAACTTGTTTAGGTCCTTTACCTCTTAAGAAAACATTCTTTAAAGTATATATATCTTCACCAAATTCTTTTTCTTTTAAACCAGAATATCCTGTAGTAATATCATAAACGACAGTAACGGAATTTCTCAAGTTCAATAACAGTAAGTATAAACCTCTAACTCTTGGTAATAAAACATGATTTAATAGAGGTTTACCTACTTTTTCACAATATTCTTTTGATTTCTTAGTGGTTCTAGGTGATGGAACAGTTCCTTCAGGATAAAGAACAATAGTATAAGGATGTAAATCTTTTGAAATACTTTGTTGTGGCCATACTTTAACATCACCAACTCCATTGGTAATATTAGTGGATTGTGTATGAGCTATACCATTGGCAGGTCCACTACCCCTGGCATTGGCATCAATGGCCAATAATTGATTAGTTAAAATGACTTTATCTTGTTCCCATTTTCTCGATAAGAATAAGAAGTTGTAATTTCTCATCCCATAACCCAAGATTGGAACCTTTGAAAGATCTTTCAAGATTATATGGATGGTTGATGATAATTTGGAAGTATACAATAAAAACCAAATATAAAGCCAATCTGTATAAATCTGATGATTGGAGATTATAATGGAATTTGGTGATAACAACCCTTTTAAATCATTGAATCCATTAACTGTGAATTCATTACCTTCAGGTAATTTCTTTGAATCATAGGTTATGGATATTTTATTAGGTGAAGCATTTGAATGTAAAAATGCCATTATTTGAACAAAATAAGTTTTAGTTAAACCTATAGCATCATGTTTATGACCAGGTGAATTCTTAAATATAAGTCCAGCTACTACTTGAAAGGCCACTAATACCACACATCCAACCATGAATAAGAATAGGCAGATCCCATTCTTAACCATAATGATGGGTTGAGGGATAATTGACATGGTTGTTATTTACTTTGGAGGCAATTTTTATAATCCGTGTGATGCGAAAACTAGATAACGTGAAAGTTGATATTGTCTACTGAGTTTTTACAATTGATATCATTAACCTTCTCCCCCTTCAAATCGTTGGGTAAAGGGATGTTTTTTCTGTTGGGAAGATGACCACGAACGTGATTTCGTATTTCAATTTTTCTTGCGCTTAGATAATCCGTAAAGGGAAGATTTCCTAAAAGAGGTTTGAAGCATTATTCATTATTTTGAAGCATTTAAAAGATCATCAAAAAGGTAGTCAATATTTACACCTACGGTTTTCAACTCATTCAATTGAGGTTTTAAAACGTTAAGGAATGATTGGAATAAGTAATCATCCTTGATGATTAGTTTTGTATTGGTTTCATCATCAGGATCTTCATAATTAGCTAATGTACCAAATAATTGTTTCTTGATAGAAACCACCAACTTGTTTCCTTCTTCAATACACCAATTGATCAATCCACTGGAATCCACATTACCTTTATTATCTCTTTCTAAAAGAGGGAAAATACATTCTTTATATATCAAAACTGTCTTTTTCATTATTGATACATTGATGATAACAAGATTAGATAAGTAATTCCCAACATCGGTTTTAGTTGAACCTTGAACTGTTATGATTAATTTAGAAACAATTGCTGATAAATCATTGGACACTGCTTGTAAAAATGCCGTGATACCTTTATCTAAAACTCCGAAATTATAGAAATATTCCAAAATATCACCCAATTCTTGAGTTTTGATTTTTGATATGTTATGTTTCAAATTGAAGGTTAATGATTGTTGAACTTGAAGGATTCTATTGGAAATTTTCAATTTAACCACATCAATTAATAATTTGATCTCATCTAATGAAGCTAAAGTTTCTTCATCATCTGTATTACTGGTTTTACTTAATATGGTTTCGATATTACTGATCTTATTTTCAATATAATTGATTAATCCTACGGTTTCATTGAAATTATTATGAGCTATTTGAATATCAACTTCATCTAATCTATCTTCAATTCTTTTAAGTTCATTGAAAAATTGTCCTTTATCATTCTTATCAAAAGTTGAAAATTTCCCACTGGCAGAGAAATCATTAGATCTATTTCTTGAATGAACTCTAGCTGAAATATCTTGTAATAAAATATCTTGACTATGTCTTTTTGAACCACTTCTTCTTTTGAAACTTACATCATCTTCAAAAGCTCCAGAATTTCTGAATGATCTCCTAAGTTGACGTTTTTCATCATCAGAATCAAATCCATCATCTCCATTAATAGATTTCCTAGCATCTACTAATCTATCCTTCTGTAATAATTCATTTTTTCCTTTATTATAAGCTTCAGTGATCTTAACAAAATGATCATATCTATCAGTTTGATAAATGAAACCTAATGATTTAGTATCTATTTTAATCATATATCCTTTCTCTTTATCATTATCTTTACTTATAACTTGTAATTGGGTATCATGTAAAGACCAACAATGAACAGCTTGTAATTTGGATTTATTACTGGTGGTATTACTATTTTTAGTGGCAACTAATATCAAATCATTCAAAACAAATATATGGATAGCTTTAGTAGCTTTCCAGTTACCCATATTAACTTCAAACCATCTACCACTTTCTGCTAAGACATGACGTCCAGGTATACTTTGAACAAATTTTGATGCTCCTTCTACATGTTTGAATAATGATTGTAATTCAGTTACCCACATCTTCTCTAAGATCATAATGGATGATCTATCTTTCTTATTATTCCGTCTTACACTTTGATTATATGGTGACTTGTCATCATGTTTTAATTCCAAATCTAATCTTCTTTCAGCAGAATCTCTAAATTCATCAAGAACTCCATATAAATCTTTGGTAGTGATTCTCAATTGTAATAATTCATCCTGTGTTTGTTTCAAATCCGTCATTAATTCAAGAATGTTCTTTTGATTTTCATTGATATTACTTTTCAAGTCTCTGGTCACTATAGCTTGTTGTTTGGTTAATACTTTGAAATAATCGTTGATTTCAACAGCTGTTCCATTACTTAATTCTTGCATTATTTTGGAATTGATAGGATCTGAATCTTCAGGTTCAACCTTATATTTTTGTATATCGGGTAAATTGGGTACTGGTGGGAGATTGGCTGCATCTATCATATTCTTAGTATGAGCAGCTGCACTGGCAGATGCATGTATACTCAATCTTCTTGTTCTTTTATTATTATTGGCCTTTGATCCACCATATGGGTTAGGTACTTGTAAACTATCAGAATTTTGAGATTGTGTTTGATTCATCAGATTCCCATTGGTCATATTACTGGCATTGGCATAAGGGTTATTGATCTTACTACCCCCATTCATCTGCCATGGTGCCCTACTCTTCCTATGAGCTGCTTTAGTATCGAAATCCATAGCCGTAAATGTTGATTCAGAAAACTTCGCACTGAAAGCTGGTTAAAAAAACACAAAAAAATTTTACTTACCGTAAATTGTTTAACAACATAAAATCCTTCATTTACTATGTCTTTATCAAGTACGGAATTGAATTACTTGATATGGAGGTATTTACAAGAGTCTGGCTATGATCTTGCAGCCTTTGCCTTTGATAAACAATCGTTATGTCTGAAATATGAAGAGAATAAGAATTTAGAAATACTTTCAAAAATTGAACCTGGATTTCTTGTAAATTTGGTTCAGAAAGGTTTGTTATATAGTTTGACCGAAGAAGATATAAAACGAGATCATGTAAAGTCAGAAACCTTAACCTTTTTCGGTTCTTTACTTAATAATGAAAAAGATATTGAATTATATAAGAGTTTCAAATTCGATAATAATGATATTCAACCTGTTAGTGATATGGATGTTGATGAAGAAGTTAAAGTAGAAGTACAAGAATTACAACCAAGTAGCGAATTCAGTGAAAGTTTGTTAAGTAAATGGAGCCCAAGTTCAAATATCTTAGCTTATATTGATAATGAATCTAAATTATCATTAGGAAAGTATGAAAATGACCTGTTTGCATCAACTAACTTAATTAAAACTGGAACCCTAACAGCATTTCAATGGGATCCTTCAGGAAAAACCCTAATAACCACTAATATATCAGGAGATTTGTGTTTATGGTCATCTGAAGGAGAATTAAGAAGTATGACAAAAGGAGTTTTAAAGAGTGAAGATAAACCTAGTTATATAGTAGAGATTCTGTGGTCAACTAATGGTCAATTTTTCCTTACTGTGGATTCAAATGGTCGAATTTGTCTTTGGGAAACCTCATCATTAAATTCAATCCAAGAAATGAATAGTACCAGTGAAAAATGGTCAGTATGTTGGTTAGATAATTTCAAATTTTCTTTGAGTACTAAGCCAGGATCAATAATACTATACCAAATCTCCAGTGATTTTACCAGTAATTTCAATGTCAAAATAATCGCCAATTTGAATGGTCATAAAGGAACAGCTTCAAACCTTCAATTTAGTGACAATGCCAAACTTTTGAGTTCATATAGTGAAGTTGACGGAGTGATAAAATTATGGTCTTCCTCAATAACCTCAGGAGAAGTCACATTGGACCTCGAAGATAATAAAATTTTACCTCTAGTCTCCATGCATTGGTTGAACAAAGGTGAAAATTTGATTTCAGTGTCAATAGATGGGACTATTATCAATTGGAATGTTACAGAAAAATCTATAAAGAGTCAAAAAAACATATTCAAGTCTTTGAAAGTGAAGAATTCATTGGTCTATGCTTCAACCATATCACCTAATGAAAAATGGTTAGCCATTGGTGATGATAGTGGTAATGTCTATATCTGGGATTTAATAACCCATCAAGTTAAAGGAAAATTCATCAAATCAATCGATGATACTAATAAAGGATTATGTGATTTATCATGGGATGAATCATCATCATCATTAAGTGTAGCTTATAAAGGTCTACCAAGTATTGTATTAAAATGGTCTTAGAGTTTGACTTATTTTTTGTATTATATATTAACCTGTATATTAATTTTCATAATAAATCGTTTTTTCTTCTTTCTTTATATAGAATTAAATTTATGGGGTAGCAGTGCTGGTGGCAGAAGAAGCGGCGGAGGAAGCAGCTTTAGCGGCATTTCTTAACATTGGGTTAGTACCTGGGAAAACAAGATCCATGTAACAAGTACCTAATGAGATGAAAGCGAAAACAACTCTTAAGAATGGAGGTTGTTGAGCAGCATCATCTGGACCACTTGGTTTATGGTTTGGTTCATTTAAGAAAGCTTGAACAGCTAAGAAAAAAGCAGCCCATGATAACATTTTATTTCTCATGAACATAGCGGCCATTGGTAATGATTGAGAAATCATTGATGAAGCATCACCACGAGGTTTAGCTGGGAAATGGTGATATGGAATAACTTTTTCAGCGTTGATTTTATCAGACATTGGGGAATATTTCAACGATTTTTTTCGAGCCTTTTCGACAAAGGATCGCGGGAAATTCACGTGACCTAAAATGTGATTTGAAGGTGAAGAATGTTTAGGGTTTAATCCCAAAAGATGTCTCTTTGACCGAAATGTTTGTTGACGATAAGAATAACAAAATGACAAGTGAATTCAACATCAGATTCTAAGGTCCAATCTTCGATTTCTTGTTGTTGTTGAAGTATTCTTAAACATCTTTGGGCGAGTAGTCTTACTACAGATATATCGCCTGAGTCCAATTGGTCATTTAATCGAAGACACAATACATGAATCCATTTACATAAATTGTTGTTCGATTTGGAATTCAACATCTTTCTTGAAAGGGCAAGTAATGAAAGGATTTGGGGTTGATCTAATCTCTTGAATATGATTTCCATACTTGGAGGTAAATTACTGTGAATGTATTTCTTCCATGCAGTTGTTCCCATTGGTTTTACCCAGTCTTTAGCTGGTGTGGTTATGGGTATATCTTTGTATACATATAGTTCATAAAGTTCTTCTTTCAAACTCATAAAGTCATTAAAAATTTCCAATTGCCAGTAATCAAAATTAGTCTTTATCTTTGGTTCACTGTACCCTTTGACAGTTCTTGGTTCACTATAGCTACCAGCTCTTGGATCCGACTCCTTTGTTTCTTCAATTCCTGGTTCAGACCCTATATTTTCAGTCTTTTTTACATGCTTGGAAGAAATACTCTTTTGAGCCTCCTGAACAGCCATCAAATATTTCAATGCTGGAATATCTTCAGAAGGTGCCTTACTTAAATCCTTCGGTATGGTGAACACAGGCTGTACCCCTAAATCTGGGGAATTAATATCATTTCCCATAGATCGCAGAATTCGCAGATAAGATGAGATGAAGAGAAGGGCAGATGATGATACCACAACTACCGTTCGCAAACAGATCCCATGCACTTTGACCCCTTGTTGGAAAGATCGGATACAATTCGATAGTTATGAAGCCTATGAGTCACATGTTCAAACTGTGCATACAAATATCTGTACTCAATGCAAGAAGAAGTTTCCCACTTACAATTATTTGATGATCCATATCGAAGAACACCATGACCCATTCTTCCAAATCAAAAGAGAACGAGGGGATAAAGTGTATAAGTGTTTTAATTACGATCCTAGTGATACGGGATGCCACAAAAAGTGTTCCGATAGACAAAAAAGAAGATTACATATGATAGATAAACATGGATATCCTAAAGACTTCAACTTCAAGATTATAGATTACGGAATATGACGTTTATTCAGGTACTGGAGTTGGTTCAGGAGTTGCTGGAGCAGGAGTCCCATTATCAGAAGATACTTCAGCATTACCATTTTCAAGTTTTCTTTTCTTCACCACCGGTTTCCTCTTTAATTTGGCTATTATCTTATCATCGAATTGAGAATTACAGGTAGGGCATGTCATTGATTCAGGGATTTCACTTATAATACACAAACACACTGAACACACGTACCCTATTTCAACGGACTTCCCTGTAATGAAACAACTAGCACGATAATTAACATTGGAATTAGTAGGTAAGATGATTAATGATCTGATAGAAGGTTCAATGAAATATGCAGTTGATAAAAATTGTATAAAACCAACAGGTTTTTCAATATGAAGATAAATCCCATTAGTTGCATCAGCAGCTTGTTGTAGATATGAGGAATCCTTCTTACCCAATTTAGCTACATCTATAGGAACTTTCATTTTTTGAGCAGCAAAAATACCATTCATCAAAGAAATATACTTAATATCTTCATTATCATTAGGCGTTACTATCAAAACTCTTGACTTTATTCTTGTTAACCCTTGATACGAACTTGAACTTGAATTTGTATTTACTCCGGTAGATTCTTTTGTAGCAGAAGATATTGCTGATGCGGTGGTGGTGGAAATTGATTGATCGAGATTTAACATACGATTTGTATAGGTTAAAGCCAAACTAACAGCACCTGCTAGTTTGGAAGTATTATTGGTATTATCTGAATCTATAAGTTCACTTACTGATTTGTTAAACTCTTCTAAAACTCCTTCATCTACTATTCTAAATTGTCGATACATTCCTTTACTGACTAAACTTGGAATTCCTTCATCTTTGGAATCTTCGAATTCTTCCGGTCTTCGTAGTTCATCCATATCTTTCTGTGGATTAGGATACAAGAATTTGGCACCAGTTGGGGAACTTATTATGAATGCAACTTGATTAGCATTGTTTAATGATAAATGTCCATTTAAGAATACCAATAAAGATTTGACCACATCAAGAATGGTAGTTTCATCTTTAATATTGAACCAACCACTGGGACTGAGTTCTAGAATCAAAGTTAATAATGAAGGATCATCATTGGGAAGTTCTGCCGTATGAATCTCCGTGAAGGTGTTATCAGCTATTTCATCCATTGAAAAGATTGAGAAATGAGACTGAGAGATGTAGGATGGAGAGTTGAATTTGGCATGGGTTATTAGTACCAGGTCTAGTGCTAGGAACTATTACCGCACCCACCTAAAGACACCTCTGCCCACTTACAAAGTCAGAGTACTAAAAATCAGAGTACACTCGGAAAAAATCGTGAATTCATTATTTACCAATATCTTCAAACCAATCTTCAGGTCTTTCTTTTATAAACTTACTCATGATATCTTTACATTCTTGACTATTAAGGTTGACTACTTCAACATTATTAGCCTTAAGCCATTCTTCAGCACCCATGAAGTTTTCGTTTTCTCCTAAAACAACTCTTTTAACTCCATACATTAAACAAGCACCTGAACACATTAAACATGGTGATAAAGTAGTATACATAGTACAATCTTTATAAACACTACCCTTCAATCTTCCAGCATTTTCAAGAGTTGAAATTTCTCCATGTAAAGTTGCTGAACCTTTTTGGAATCTCATATTGTGACCTCTTCCATAGATAGTACCATCTTCATGGATTAAAGCACCTCCAATTGGTACTCCTCCTTCAGCATATCCTATATAGTTAGTATAGTTCAATGATCAAACAAGTGATTGGTACATACCTTTTTTAGCTTCTTCTAATGCAATTTGCATTCCTTTAACATCATCAAATGGCATCTTAGGTTCGTAAATATTCCAGCACTTTTTTTCCTTAAATGAGATGATGTGACATCGGTACACCACATTTAAATGGGATAGTTGAAGTATAAGTCCGGTGAAGATATTATTTGAAGAGCAGAAACCCTCCTGGAGTCTCTGAATTATTGTTAAATACTGTAGGGTAAGGAATCTTTGTGGTAAGATCTCCTGGTGGGATGGTTTTAAAAGGATTACCTACCAGTATATACTTTTTACCATAATTAGTTTCCTGATACCAATTTTGAACGTTTTCAAAACCGTTGGACTTTAAGAACTCGTAAATCTCATCGACTTTACCAATCAATCTCTCATTATGCTCAGACCAAAAACCATGTTGGACCAAATACTTCAAACCAGTGTTTTGGTCACTGATATAATCTCTCATACAACAATTGTAATGCTGGGAGACCATCAAGTATAGGATATCATAGAACAAGTATTTGACACTGTGAGTTTGACTGATAGAAATGGCTTGGGATATCATAGGGATGAATTCAAAGTAATCGTGACAATAATTTTTTTTAATGATCTCTCTTATGGTAGATTGGATCTTGAATTCCATTTTGTGTAACATATCAGGTTGGAGGTTCTCTAACAATGTCACTTCTAATTTGATGTTACATAACAATCTAAAGATGGTGATTCTGGATTGAATTGACAAATTCTCTTCTGTCTTCTTAGCATTCCAATGCTGGTAACAGTAATTTAATAACATTTCAATGGTTAATAATTTGAGATTAACCACTGGGGTAGCTTCAATGATGTTGAAAATTAGTCCTGTGTCGATCAAGAACTCTATCAAATCATTAAATGAATGCATGAAGAACACATGGTTTTCGTTTACTCCCAGAGATATCAACATGAATAAAGCCAAAGACTTTGACGTGATATCTAGATTCTTATCTATGAGATCTAACTTGATACTATTTATGAGTTTGTTGGTTTCATAAGTTGAAAGTTTTGTTTCAGGTATCAAAGACAGAAGGCTTAATATTTCAGACATTTTAATGATTTTGCTATTTGCTAAAGATACCTTTGGTTCCATTTCTTTTATATCATTGAACTCCTTTAGGTTGTAAGTAATTTTCTGATTCTGTTGATACAAATATTTATCTACAGATTGAACTTCACCACTATTGATTTCATCATAGATAATTTCAATCTTTTTGAAATCATCAATATTCTTTACCAATTGACTATCAAGGTCCATGGACACTTTAGAAACTTGACTGAACTTTCTAATACCCAACTTAGTAGATTTTGCAATTGAATTATCACTAGGTACACAATTCATAGATCCTAAATTCTCCAAATCAAGAGGTTTCTCTCCATCTTTCCAATTATCTATTTCAACATCAGTTATTGATGGTGGTCTTTCTTTAAAAGATATGTAATATTCTCTTATAGCATAGAACATCACACCTACCACGATATAAAAGAATATCAACATTAAATAAATATAAATAACATTGGCTACCAAGTCCACTTCAGTGAACTCCTTTGCTAATCTTCTGGCCATGTTAGTTTTGCAATCTTTTTTTGCAACCACAAAAATTCTGACATCAAGTGCGACCAAAAATCATCCCACAGATTTTTCAGTTAAAGAACGTTGGACATCACTGATAAGCATGTTCAGACCACTGTTTTTCAATAACTCCATTCTCTATGGATTCAAAAGAGGATTCACCTCGTCGCTCAACAAGAGATCATTCTTCTTGAAAAATCAAAGTATTTCTTTCAAACAATATTCAACCAATGTTAAGTCTCAAATTATTAATGAATTGCCCAAGATCAAAACTTCACCTATAGTTTCTCATAAGGCTGTTAGTTATTGGTTATTTGGAACCAGTACATTAGTTTTCGGTATTGTGGTTCTCGGAGGTTTAACTCGTTTAACTGAATCAGGATTATCAATTACCGAATGGAAACCTATTACTGGTTCTATCCCACCATTAAATCAGGAACAATGGGAAGCCGAATTTGAAAAGTACAAGTCTTCACCAGAGTTTGTACAATTAAACAGTCACATTAACTTGGAAGAATTCAAGTTCATCTATAGTATGGAATGGGGACATAGATTAGTTGGTAGATTCATTGGTATGTTTTTCGTATTACCAGCTATTTATTTCTGGACATCAAGGAAATTCAGTCCTCATGTTAAAACTAGAGTTATAGGGTTAACAGCTTTATTAGGGTTACAAGGATTCATTGGTTGGTGGATGGTTAAATCTGGTTTAGATCAACAACAATTAGATGAAAGAAAATCTAAACCAACCGTTTCTCAATATAGGTTAACTACTCATTTATGTGCAGCGTTTTTAATGTATTTGGGTGTTTTGGCTACAGGTTTTGAAATCTTGAATGAAAACAAACTCATTCAAATGGTTAAAAATGGTAATGGTAGTAAAGTCACGGAGTTGATCGGACAATTAAATTCTCCTGTAGTCAGAAAATTCAGATTCATTGCTTTAGGATTATTGGGAATGAGTTTTGTCACTGCCATGTCAGGAGGTATGGTTGCAGGACTTGATGCTGGATTAATTTACAATACTTTCCCTCATATGGGAGATGAATATATTCCAAATTATGGAGAATTAATGTCACCAGTTTTCGCCCGGAAAAATGATTTATCCGATATGTGGTGGAGAAATTTGTTAGAAAATCCAACAACTGTTCAATTAGTTCATAGATTTTTTGCTTATTCTACCTTTTGTACTGTTTTAGGGTTCCATTTATATTCATTCAAGTTTAAGAACCAATTACCTCGTCAAATTTTCAAGAGTTTAGCTAGAGTCATGGGATTAGCTACTGCTCAAGCATCTTTAGGTGTATTCACCTTGATTTATCTTGTACCTATTCCTTTAGCAGCATTACATCAAGCTGGAGCTTTAGCTTTATTAACAGGATGTTTAGCATTTGTTTCAAAAACTAAGAGAATAAGACCTGAAACAGTAAATTATTTAAATAAATTAATTCAAAAAAGATTTTGAATTCCTTGTATATATTCTTGTAAATAAACGTTACCAAATTCTTTTTGAAGACATCTCATATCTTGAAACGTTGTTCAAGCCTTCATCAGTACTGGGTTTATATTTTTCAGAGAAATCCTTGTTTCTCTTTTCAACAGAATTAGGTGGAACATTTTCATCTTTATCGTATAATCTTGATCGTATAGGTTCAATATTAGACATTTCTGTACTTGGAATTCCAGGAAGGAAACTTATATCTACCGGAGATTTAGGAGAAAGTGGAGATCTTGGAGATGGAGGAGCTGAAATATCTCTAAATTTTGAAGGTGTTTCAATAATTGAATCATCAACTTTCTTTTCTTCCTCTATCACGGAAATCTCTTGACTTGCTTCATGTTTTTGTTTAATACTGCTGGTTAATCTTAATAATAATAATCCTAAAACCAATCTTGAAAGTAATAATATGACAAAAGATATGATTAATAATACAAAACTTCCAACGAATGAAAATAATTTGGAAGTTGAAGATACTGTAAATACAGTAATGATATCATTCAATGACATTCTTAAAAAACAAACTGTTGTAGCTAATAAAGGTAAACCAATTCTTTTAGTTAAAGTTAAATAATCACTTAATTCATATTCTAGATTCGAATTTAGGGAAGTTGCTTTAAATACTTCTAAATAATCTAAAGCTAGAACATAAATGAATTTCTTATAAATTCTAGGTCTTATCTTATTAAATTTCGTGATATAACAATGTTTTAACCAATCAACAACAATTTCACTACCTAAGACTACAATACTTGGACCAAATAATGCCCCAAACCATTTATTCCAACTTTGCCAACTATTTGGTATTAAACTTTCGTTTATACTATTTAATTGTAACATATTTCTTAAAGCTATCATACTAAGCATTAAACTTAATTGATATCTTTCAGTTAAATCTGCCATTGTCAATTGAAATAACCCTTCTCTTTCGAATTTCTTAAATACTGAACTTCTTAATTCACTGAATTGATTGGAGAATAATAACGTTAATAATGCATTGGAATATGAATTGGCAGCAACATTTAATGATACCGTTTGATAAATAAGGACAAATCCATGTAATGATAAATAAATAATGGATAAAATGAAGAAAATTATGAATTTGATGATATTAACACTTTTACATGATACTAAATCATAAGTTATAGTTAGTATATCTTGACCAATAGATGAACAGAGTTTATCAGCAACTTCTAGAACTCCAAACATTACATATAATTTGATTTGAGCTTGTCCTCTTACGTCGTGATACATTTTTGATATATCTAATGTTGGTAAAGATAATATTATGAGGGAAGTAACAATCAATGCTACTGTTAATGAGTCTCTTCTAGCAAACAAGAACTTTTTCATGTCACCTGACCCCAAAGATTTAATGGTCATGAATGAAATGACTATTATTCGTATAGGGACCAATGTAAATAGGGTAAGAAAAGAATTAAGACATATCAATAACCCTAAGATCATGAACTTCTCTAAAACTACAGGTATCTTTACTAAACTTAAAATCTGATCATATGATTCTTGATTGATATCTTCAGGTAAAGATGAAGATTTATGAGGTATTGGTAGATTTAATTCTAACATCAATAACTTATAGATGGAGAATCCTTTCTCATGTTTCCTTCGATCTGAAAGAAAGTTTATGAATGATCCTGTAGTTGAAGATCGTGATCTCTTATTTGAAGATCGAGAAGTTGATCTTGATCTGTGGGATTTAATTGGATGTATATCATCAGTTCGTAGTTCCCTTCCACTACTAAAGCTATCCATACCACAAAACTTCGTGTACTTGATTTCTCACAATAAATCTCACCCGTACACCCACATTATTCGAATCATTTATGGTTGTCACACGACCCAACATCGGAATTGAAATCATTTAAATGCCAAAAGTCTCATAAAGTAATTTGTCAAATAGTGGAAATTTTCATAAAAAAATTGATATTTACTGACATTGAAATCAAATATTAATCGAACAACCATAAAAATTATATTGAAGCTTTTTCCCTGGGAAAAACCCTAATAAATTGAAGTTTTAACAATGGAATTACTAAGTTTACAATCTTTTATACCTAAATTATCAACATTCTCCAATGAAGAATTGTTAACACCCATTGAAGCTTCAAAATTACTGTTCACCATAACTGAACTTTTGATCGATCATTATGTTGATTTCCCCCTTTTGAAATTTTTAAGTAGATTCCTTACTCAAGAGTCTTATGATGATATTGTAGAAGAGAGGAATATTGAACATCAATGTGGTTATATCCTTTGTAACCAAACTCCTAAACAACAAGTAAGAAGATTATCATCTCATAGTAATGGAGTTACAGTTTGTGCCAATGGAGGTGAAACCAAATTTCAAATTTATAATAGGAAACCTTCAATAATCTTACCTAATACATTTTTATCCCAATATTGTTGTAAGGATCATTATCAAGCATCATTATTTTTCAGAAATCAATTATCTCAAGAAGCTGTATTTGCTAGAAAGAACATAATGATAGCTCAACCATTTCCTTCAGATTATCCCCCTTCATGGTTCGAAAATGGTATAACAAGTCTTGAAGAGATTCTCGCTAAACATAGAGAATTAAAGAGTCAAGGGAAATCTATAGCTGATGTAGTAAAAATGATGAATGGATTATCAATGGAAGATGATCAAGAAGCTGAAGAGTTAATTAAATTGATTGAAGATTTCGAAATTGTTGAAAAGGAGAGTAATTTAAATGGTGATGTAGATTTCGATGATGATGAGGATGAATCTGCCATCACTGATGGACCAACTTCAAAAATTGAAGGTTATATAACGTCAAATAAGAGTTTTGGTGGATATATGGTTTAATGCTGTATTTATAATGATTGATGACTGGGTGTGTATTCTATAATATTACATATTTACATTGAATTTCTTATCATATCTCATACCGATTTTATAATTTTGGAGTTTAACGTCGTCCATATAATCACTTAATCGTTTAGGTTGGTTTATTCTATCAACAAGGGGAAGTCCTGTTCTTGAATGTTTAAGGGTATGGTCGTCTCTATTTAGGTGATGTTCTACAGTTGAATGATGGTTGATATCGATGCTCACTAAATCTGAATGTATGGAAACTTTATGAAGATTTAACAATTCCACCAATTGACGATATTTCTCAAGTTTAGTTTCATATTTATCATTAAAAACCTCTATCAATTGTTTCTGTTCATCTTTAAGGTCTCTCAAATACCCTTGACGATACTTTGAGGTTAAATCTTGAAGTTGTTGGTTTAAATGGTTACTGGCCATATTAAGTGAAGATCTCCAATCGTTAATATATACTTGTAAATTCTGTGATTTACCTAATTGTTGGTCCAATAAATACTCCCAAAGAGCCTCTGAGTCATGGAGTTTTTCATGATACTTCTTGGAGAATATCTTATCACCCATTTTACTCCATGCTATATCGAAACTTCCATCTTTATTACTTTTTTCATTTCTTTCATCTTGACTTTCCCAAAGATCAATGATTCCATAAAGTTTTGCGGATTTCTTACTATCAATAGCTATTTCTTTCATTGTGGATAAGTTATATGTGGGTAGTTGAATGTATCCAACCTTCATACCTGCACTAGAGAATCTTATCTTTGGTTGGAAGGGTCCTTTATCAATGTGGTCTTGGATTTTCTTCAAATAATGGTGATAATTGATCTTATGTTCCATTTCAGGGGTAATGATCGATTCAATCATCTTGAAATTGTATCCTTCATTCATAGCTTTGGAAGATGTGGAGTCGGGAATTTTCTGTGTGATATCGGTTTCAGGTAATTTTGACTTAGTGTAGGGTAATCTTTGGGGGATACATAATCTTTGGTTGAGTTGTAGATGTTTCAAATATTTTCGGGTGGTTCTAAATTTACGAAGTTTACTTTCAAGAATCTCATCTTTGAATCGTTTAAGTCTTTCGGAGTTGGTCAGTTGGTTATAAGTTTTTATAGGGAAAGCAAACTTTGAACTGACATCTTCAGGTAACTTTCCATCAAATTCTTCTATTCCTTTACTTTTATAGTGATAATATTTCTTCTTACTATCTGCTTGATCTCTGGTTCTATACTCTAGTAAACTCTTGATAATTGCTTCAATATCGTTTTGTTCGATTGATTTGATCATCTCTATAGCTTTATGATACCATAACAAGAATATAGTCTCGTTGTCCAACTTCAAACAAGCATCTTGTTTCAATATATACATCATCTCATCTGATATCAACTGTAGATACTGTGAAGCATTATAGTTGAGTAATTTATACTCATTCTGTAATTTACGGTCCCTTGTTTCCACAGATAGAACCTTTGTCACATTTAATCTCGGAATCTTTCGTTTCTGTCGTATCAACTCTCGAAATAACGACCGTATAGCTGGTTCATGGTTAACATGAGATATGAACCGCATCACCAGAATTTCGCACCTTACGCATAATGGTAAGTATAAACCAAGACCGTGTTTTTGATCTTCATACTAACATTATCAGCCTCCTAAAGTCAAAGTAGCTAAAATAACAATCTTGAAATTCAAGAACAGCAAATCAACCTATGTCATCCCCATAGATCTCGAAGTAAAGAATGCCCAAACGTTAAGCAACTTCAAGAACCTTTTAGCCAATATAATAAATCAAAGTGGTGGTATACCCGATGAAGAAGCCATGGAAGATATTGAAATCCCCAAATCAGAATTCCTTGATGACGATATCGAAGTGCTTAAATCAGAATTCATCGACGATGATATTGAACCAAAATCCGAATTCATTGATGAAGAATCTAAAGATCAAGTGAATGCTAACGATTTAAGAATTGCTACACCTAAAGACAAAACTGCTCCATATAACAACGAATGGATTGAAATAGACGATAACATTATAAGTGATTTGACTTTTAAAGATTACGATATTCTTGCTTTTGCTTTACCAGATCAACCATTCAACATAGTGGAAGCTGCTTACGAAGAATAGAGATTTTAAGAATACGTATATATGCAATCATCTGTCAATAATACATGGGTCGTTATCTATCTAAACATTATACAAAATTTTCCTTTTTTTCCTTTCCTTTAATATTTTCTACTACCACTAATCTTTCTAACACCTCCAGAATTAACTCGTACTGGACTATAACTTATTCTTTGAGCTGAACTTACTCTTGAAGCTGGTCTCGATTTTTGCCTTATATTTGAAGGAGAAGATTGAGGTGATGATGAAAATCCACTTACAGTTCTTGTAGTTTTAGTAGTGGTTGTTACAGATTTAGTTATTTGAATTTGGGATTGATTAGCTGAGATTGAACGTAAAGCATCTCTACTTGGTGATGAATTTATATCATTATTGATCAATTCTATATCTCTTGATTTGTTAGGACTTTGAATATCTTGCATATTATCATTTTCAACATCCAAGATTTCTTCATCAGAATTATTGATGATCTCTACAACACCTGAACTTCTTTCATTTTCAATATTTTCATTATTACCATTACCATCTTCATATTTTCTTGGTTGACCAGGGGATTCTTGTGGAACAGCAATTTGAATTTTAGCTGCTAAAGCTCCACTTATCTTTCTTCTTCTAATAGGAGTTTGGAAAGATGAATCTATATGACCAATACTAGAATTCAAATTTGATTGGTTAGCTAATTTTCTTTGTTTAGATTCTTGTTTCATTCTGGCTTTAAATTCATCATAAGGAACTAATGGGAATAATCCACCAATAAAATTATCAGGTCTATTATCCAAACACATAGTATGTCTCCAATCTCTGAAATCATTTTGATGTAAATATAACCAATGTTGTTGAGGTCCAACAACCATACCTGGTCTAATCATTCTCATATATCCAATACATTCATTAGCTGTAAAACCATGTGTATAAATCAAATGAGCTCCAATTAAACAACCAGTTCTACCTAAACCGGCTTTACAATGAACAGCTATTTTACCTCCTTTGTTTATTATACATTCAGCTGCTCCAATGAATTTTTGAACATATTCCAAGGTTGGACATGTTCCATCATCAAAAATCATATCAATATGTTGAATACCTCTTTTAGTGAATTCATTAGCATCATATAAATGAGAGTTCAATCTTACAACCAACTTAACATCATTTTTAATGAAATAGTTCAAAACTTTTCTAAAAGGTTCGTTCAAATTGGTAGATTTTCTATGGTTTTGTTGAGGTGATGCAAATGCAATGAAATCTTTAGATACAACATTAAAATCTCCTTGATCAACTCTTTCATATTGTTCATATTCTTCCAAATTGAAATTGGTTAAATCAATCATTCCTCTTTCTTTAGCTCTCCACATACCATAGATAATATCTTGAATTGTTATTTCGAAATCTGCATTAGAATAACCTGCATCTCTGAAACTTTGAAATGGTGGATCGATTTGACTTATTGGTTGAAGGACTTGATGTGGAGACCAACTTTGAACTAATACCATATAACAACATAATAAACAAGCAGCATTAGATCTTTCTTTAGGTGCTGTTGAACTATAAAATACAATGGCTTTACCTTGATTAGCTTCTTCATTTAATATATTATGTAAGACTACGGCAAATCTATATAAACTACCAATATGTAAAGGACCGAAATCTAAATGGAAGGAATTATAAGGTAAAGCATCTTCTACTGTGAAGTATACCAAATCATTGGTATCTGGAGGTGTATAATCGTAAGCTCCAAGGTAGATACGATCTAAAGATGTTAGTAACCATTTGATGTACAGGGTTGAGGAAAATACATACTCTTTAAAAACTCAATTAATGGAATGGTTGATTTGGCCTTCATAGTTAACGTTTCTATGGTATATCAAAAGATTTATATGATAAGTTTCCAATGATGTTTTTGTTTTATATTATTGTATTGATTTGTGTACGACTGAGCTTTTTTAGGAAATTCTCATTTTTTGAAACGATAAGAATTTCATTAACAGTGCAATGGTATGGAACAGTGATTTGAGGGTGTTGTCAGGGTACTTGACCTATGGGATGTGTAGTAGATGTCAATGGCTGTCAATGGCAATACCTGTCAATTTTTAGTGACACTCAACTGCTTAAAATCGAGTACACTAGAGCCTGGACAAACTTACTAACAACTAGTCTAATCTTTATACCTTTTCATCAGAGACGTTATCCGAACTCCAGAAATTCAGATTTGCCAGTGCTAGGGCTTCTAAGATGCAAGCTATCATCTGTATGTACTAAATAACCATTTACCACCATCCTTACTAACCTTTAGACACAATTGATAAATCCACTTATGAAGTCAAGAAAGAGTCTGATGAAATATTCAATGATATAGAGTCCTTAAGAGAAGAATTACCTGACACTTCCCCTAGATTCATCTTATTATCTTATCCATACAAATCCGATGATGGTAGATTAGTCTCACCATTGGTTTTAGTTTACTGGAAACCTCCAAGTGGACAAGAAATGAAAATGTTATTCGCTGGTGCAGTAGAAATGTTCAGAGGTAAGGCTGGAGTATCCAAACTCATCAGTATAGAAGATGAAGATGAATTTGATGATATAGAAGAACAGTTAAAATAGACCCCCAATCTGTGATAAAATAAACGCGCAAAACTAATTTCTTGCGTTTAAATCAGTCCGCTCTCACATCTTTTATAACTTTTCACGCACACGACTTTTCATCTTTTTATGAGAAAAGTTTGAGTGAAAAATTTTTCAGTTTTAATTTAAACCAATTCCTAATAGTTTAATAAAAAAGAATAAATTAAGTCAAAATGGGTCGTATGCATTCATCTGTATGTTTTCACTAACTTTCATAAGTGTTTGGGTGACTTTATTGTCATCAATTCACTTGAAGGAGTGGGAAATGCTTTTGTCTGGACTTATCTTGGATTGTTTTAGTGTAGAGTTCTTTTAAGGTCTTTATAAAAGTGTAGTAGTCCGTAAGATTACTTGTTTGCTTTTATACTTGATACTTAAATCCTCTTGGCCCCACTATGCAATACCTTTTTAATAGTACTGTTGGTGTGAAAAATTTTCACGATGACTAGTGAAGATTTGAACCTCATTTGAGTATGATTGTCAAGTCTTGAGTCTGTCTGAATTTGAAACACCTGAAGATACCTACGGTAACTGGTCTACAGTAACTAGTCTACGGTAACTGGCCACCAATCACTGGTTCTTCACAGTCGTTCAGGGATTATCATCCCCTCTCTATACTTGAATATTTACTAACAATTATCAGGGTAAAGGTATGAGTTCTTCTGCCACTCCATACTCAAGAAGTATTCCATCATGGTTCAAATTATCATCCGATGAAGTTGTTGAACAAGCTATCAAATACGCTAGAAAAGGTTTAACTCCATCTCAAATCGGTGTCTTATTAAGAGATGCTCACGGTGTTACCTCATCAAAAGTTGTTACCGGTAACAAAGTTTTAAGAATCTTAAAATCTAACGGTTTAGCTCCAGAAATCCCAGAAGATTTATACTACTTAATCAAAAAAGCTGTTTCAGTTAGAAAACATTTAGAAAGAAACAGAAAAGATAAAGATTCTAAATTCAGATTAATTTTAATCGAATCAAGAATCCACAGATTAGCTAGATACTACAGAACCGTTGCTGTCTTACCTCCAAACTGGAAATACGAATCAGCTACTGCTTCTGCTTTAGTTAACTAGATTCTTTTTTTTAATATTTTATTTTATATAGATTTATGTAAAATTTATTTAATGGGTGAACTGTTTCTCTCTTATCTATGGGTGCACGGGTGTGGAGATTTGGTCTAAAACTATCACTACAAAAATGATGCGAAATTATCTATGGGACCAAGGTTATCATTATTAGCACCTTCTGCTCCTACAATTGGTATATCATCATATGTTGATATTCTAGAGAATGTTCAATATATAGAATTGATTAATAATTCTCGATTCTTGAAAACCATTAAGGCCATTGATTTAAATACTGGTGATGGGATTATCATCAAAATACTTATCAAGCCTAACAATATAAATGGGTATAATATTAATTTACAAAACATTACCGAGCTAATGGTGAAGGAAGCAACTTTATTATCACAATATAATTATTTCTTACCATTTGAGAACTTCATTGAAACTGATAGAGCTGGTTATCTTATACGACAGTCAATCAAGATTAATTTATACGATAGATTATCCATTAGACCATTTTTAGAACCCATTGAAAAGAAATTTATTGTGTATCAACTACTCAAGATACTTGATACTCTTCATAATGATTTAAAAATCTATCATGGTGACTTAAAATTGGAAAATTTAATGGTATCTTCATCGAATTGGATTATGTTAACTGATTTTAGTAATTTCTCCAAACCCATATATATTCCTGAAGATAACCCCAATCAGTTCTCATTTTACTTTGATACAAGTGATAGGAGAGTTTGTAATCTTGCTCCTGAGAGATTTTATAACTCATCTGAAGGGTTAAGCTATCCTAAAACTGAGAATTTCGATGATAATGGTAATTTCCATGGAATTAATCAATTGACTGAATCAATGGACTTGTTCAGTTTGGGATGTATTATAGGTGAATTGTATTCTGATGGAGAACCTTTATTCACATTATCGGCATTATTCAAGTATATGAAGAATGAATATATCCCTGATTTGTCTGGAATTGACAATATGTATATTAAAGAGATTATCATGAAATTGATACTGTTTAATCCCAAAGAAAGAATCAAATCTAATGAGATCCTCGATAACTATAAGAACGTTCTTTTCCCCAATTCATTTTATGTATTTTTATATGATTTTATCAAAACTTTGAATAGTAGAACACTTTTCCAAGTGAAGAATGATAAGCACGTGACTTCATCAGATCTAAGAATTGATTATATTTATCTGAATTTTGATAAGATTATTACAGGTTTGGAATTCCAAGAAGATTTTGGGGATAAAGTAGGAATTTTCTTGAACTTACCAGGAATGTCCAAGGATTATCAAATAAGAAGGAGTTCATCTCAACAAAAGACAGATGATCTGAGTTTAATCATTCTTAATTTCATCTTTTCTTTGATCAGTACCTTGAAACAACCATCTTCAAAGATAAAGGCTTGTGAATTGATTATTGCTTTATCTGGAAGAATCAACGATGAATGTAAACTTGATAGATCTTTACCTTATTTATGTACATTAATTGATGAGTATATTATCAATACCAGTAGAAGGTTCCAAGAAGATACTGATGAAACTGAAGAAGCTGATAGTTTTTCTTCTAGAGTTGTAGTGGTAGCTTTAGATTCCATTGTTACTTTACTTGATTCTTGTTCTTATATAACACCTTTGAATGTTTTGATGTTCCCTGAATACTTGATACCAAAATTATCTAAACTAGTCAATGCTGAATCTGTTAAAAGAGGTAGAGAATTGGTGAAGATAAAAGTAGCTTCAGTATTACCTAATTTGGCTCAGATTTCTCATAGATTTTGGATGATGTCTAAGAATTTCAAGAACAAGCAACTGCTCAATGATAAGAATAACTTCACCATTCCTATGGATGCTATGTTTAATGATTTCGAAGAATTGACTGTCAATTTACTTACAGATTCCAATCCTAATATCAAATGTAGTCTTGTTCAGAACATTGAACCCCTTTGTAGATTCTTTGGTATCGATAAAACCAACGATATCATACTTCCACATTTGATAACTTATCTCAATGACGTCAACAATGAATTGAAACTTGGGTTCTTGAACTCCATTCTTAAGATCGGTCCATTTATGGGGATTTTATCCTTTGAACAATACTTATTACCACTTTTAATCCAAACTTTGAGTGACCCTGAACAACTTGTGGTACTTAAGGTCTTGGAAATCTTTGTTGAGTTTGTTAGAACCAAATTAATTAACCCAATATCAGAATTTAATGCTTTAAGTATTTATAAAGAGTTACTCAGTAACACTGTTCATTTGTTCTTACATCCTAATGAATGGATTCGTCAATCGGTCCTAAATTTAGTATTGGCCATCAACGAAAACTTATCCAATGCTGACAGATTCTGTTTCCTTTATCCTCAATTCAAGAGATACTTATCTTATGATATTTCCGAGATTAGTTGGGATAATTTATATCCATGCTTAACAAGACCTATCTCGAAAGTTGTGTTCCAGTTACTCGTCACTTGGTGTAGTCAAAATTCAGAAAAATCCATCTTCTGGAAGCAACAGAACTTCATAATGAGTCCTAAGAAGTTAACTAATTTCACCAAAGATTTGGGTAAATCTGTATTCATATCAAAATACAACGATCCATCATCTATGACCATGAATAGTTCATCAAACTTACCTTTGAGTCATGATGATAAACAATGGTTATTGAAGTTGAAAGCTGTTGGATTGGAAGATAAAGATTCTTGGAAGATTTATAATTTACGGGATTATGTAGTTCAACTCACAAGAGGGTTCAACAAAGAAGTTGAAGGATCATTGGATGATATTAAAGTACTGGACCTCACACCTCGAAACATTTTCTTCGAGATCCATTATAAATCTGAAAATATCGCTACTGCTGCTAGAGGTTTGGAAACTAACATCGAACAAGAAATGGATGCTGAATCTATAGCTAACATTTTGAGTCATAATGAACATAATGGTCATGAGAAAGTTCAAATAAAAAGTGAAAGAAGTGGTTCAAATTCATTGATTCTTCCTAATATCACCAAAATAAGTGCTTCTATACAAACAGTAGAAGAAACAGTATTTGCTGAATTGGATAATGACCCTCATAAACATCATAACCAGGAAAATATCTCTGGTGCTGGATATAATCATAAAGTGATCAGCAGTGCCAATGGTAAAGTCATTATCTCCAATTCCAAGTACACTTATAACGGTTCCAATCCTTATATCTTGCAATATCTCGAGAAAGTTGATTTTGATTTGTCATTGGACTCATTTAGAGAATTCGGTAGACCTGTTAAATATCATACTTCTAAAACTAGTGATTGGATTCCTACCAACACTTGTATTTCTAGAATCAACACCAATACTACTGGCGATGACCAGATCGATAGTATCAACTGTATAGCTGTCAATCCGTCGTCGGAATTCTTCATCACAGGATCAGATTCTGGAGCTATTAAAATCTGGGATACTAGTAGATTAGAGAAGAACATCATGTTCAAACATCCAAGTCTTGTTACTCATCTTAAATCTTCAATTGAAAAGATTTGTTTCATGAGAAATAGAAACGTCTTTGCTGTGTGCTGTAAGAATGGGAAAATCTATCTTTTCAGAGTTGATTTCACCAGAGGTAAGAACAAGAGAATTGTCAAATATTCAAAGTTACAGATAATTAGGAAATACCAATTAACTGATGAATTTGCTACATCACTTAGTTTCCATATCGATGAATCGAAGACTTGGTTAATTTGCACAACCACCAGATCTAAGATTATTGCCTTCAATATCATCACCATGGAATGTGACTTCATCTTACAGAATCCCTTAATTAATGGAATTCCCACTAGTTTGATAATGGATCAGAGAGGTTGGTTAATTGTTGGAACTAACAAAGGAAGATTAAGTTTATGGGATACAAGATTCTCCTTGATTATCAAAACCTGGAAGATCGTTTCCAATGACGGTATCAAATCCAATTGTATCAACCAAATAGTCTTATTACCTCCGGATTATAAGTTATCTGATAATAACTCCACCATATCCTATTTCGCCGTGATTTGCAACAATATCCCGGACATCACTATTTGGGAATTACCTAATCTTGAATGTCGAGAAATCCTTTGTCACCATGACCCTAATCCAAGGATAAAACAATATTCTATTGAATACTGCAATAATGAATTAGATGATATTCTTAAGGAATTGAACCTTGACTTGGAGTCAGACTTCACCAAGATCGATAATAATGATACTCACGTTAATAATTCCGTCCTCCTTTTCAAACATATCAGTGGCAATTACCTAATCAATTCCTATGAAACCCGGTTGATACTTTGGAAAATCGACGAATTAGAGAATTCCATTTCCAAAGATCATTCTTTTACTAGAATCTTACTTAACCAAAGATTAGGGTTAACTAGTGAAAAACTGAAAACTTCACCCAAATATGATGAAACTTCTTTGATCAACGATATTGCTATTGTATCTATTCCTTACGAAATGATCATTACCGTTGATAAAAGTGGATTCATCAATATCTTTACTTAATGTATAACGACCTCCTATCATCTCCGTAAACGAGGGACCGGGCCGCATAACCGATCGAACATCGTTCCCAAAAGAGTTAAGCTCCACAGACCGGTTTGTCACCATATCCGGGTAAGGATTTCCATGGGTCATATTAATACCTTACGCACACTTATAAATGAGTAGTAGGCCAGAATATCAATAATGGATTCCACTTACTTACCTGACTTTAACATTGAGTTAGATCTTGGAGATTTGCTGTTCGATTATAATCTGGGTAATCCGTTTATCTTACAAGATGCGGCTGCTCAGCTTAACAATAGAGAAGGTAAAATTTCAGATGAAAGTGGTGATTTAGATGATTTAAGTCTTGAAAGTGAAAGGGGAGGAGCAACAGGAAGTGATAAAAGTAGTGACAAGAGCAGTGATAAGGGTAGTGACAACAGTGACAAAGGTAGTGATAGCGAAAAAAAAGAAGATGAATTGGTTCTTTACAAAGGAAGAAAGATTCTTAGAAGTGAAAGATTGAAACAAATGAGAGAGAGTCAGAGAAAGTTAAGGAAAGCTCGTGTCAATAAGATCTCTACATTACAAATGGAGAACGATCGTTTAAAATCGGAATTGGAAATGTTGAAAAATGATACTTCAATGTTCTTATCAGTACTTACGAGAGAAATGCCTAATTATTCCATTGGTAGATTATTACAACATGTACCACCTATGAGAGTATCTACGACATTT
The DNA here is from genome assembly GCA_030570975.1 of Yamadazyma songkhlaensis. Lineage (NCBI taxonomy): Eukaryota > Fungi > Ascomycota > Pichiomycetes > Serinales > Debaryomycetaceae > Yamadazyma > Yamadazyma songkhlaensis. The sequence goes on along the minus strand of JAJLWX010000018.1, from coordinate 109,719 downwards.
GTTGATTACCCTACCTTCATAAGTGCTTATAAGAAGAAACCAATTGATAAGTTATATACCAATGGAGTATTCTTCTTACAATCTTATACTTCAACTATTTTCAAAGGTATAATGACCAGGTGGAAATTAAGTATAGCACAAAATGTTGATCCTTATTGTAAGAGTTTCATCTATATGCCAATTTATGGATATTCTCTATTTGCCAAATATTTCCGTGAAGTTGAATATAGTATGAAGAATAATACTATACCTGGAGATTGGTTGAAAAATGATGATAGACTTCCACCTGATTCTTTATCGATAACAGGATTGATCCAAACGTTATTAGATTTCAAAGATCTTGATAAGTTGAGTTTTGAAATCTTGATATCGATATTAATAAGATATAATTTTGCAACACCTGCTGGTCCTACAGTACTTAGAGCAGATCTCGAGAAAGCTATAGAGAGAGCAACATCAGTTGAAGGAGATGTTGGGTTTTTATCACAATATTCAAGTTGTCTTCCAGCTTGATGGGGTTATATAAGGTAATATATTAATGATCACGTAATATTTATTTTAATTGGTTCGGAAGGTTGTTGATTTAACTTGATTCTCTTTAAGTAAGTAGATAAACAAGCATCTTCATCAACAGTTCCCAAGATGTAAGCTTCATCAAACCTGGAAGTTCTACTAATATCAAAACAAGTGTTAAGATCTTCAGGATAGATGGCAAACCCATAATCAGTGACAAAAGCTTGTCTTGTTATAAAAGACAATAACACTTCAAGAATCATCGAGTCAGGATCAAACCTTTCGATTATTTGATGGATAATCTCTGGAGTTGATAAAGAATATGGTGGTATATCTATTTGATCACGGGGATAAAACCAACATTTGGGAACGAGATTCTCATAATAGACTTTCTGGATATCTCGAACAAAATTACCTACCAAGGATAAACCATATTTTGGCATTTGTTTGAAGAACGAAGCAAAAAGAATATGGATCTTGTTCAATTCTGAAGTTCTAGTATTACAATCAATAGATTTGGAACAAATAGTCTTTAAGACAAAGGTATTATCATCATCAAACAATTTCCTATGTCTATTATAATCATAAAGATCTAAGAATTCATGTAATGGTATATAAGCATCATCTTCATCTTCAAATTTGAAATCTGTAATGGAAGTCAAACTTTTGTATTGGTCAGGAGTTACACCATTATCCAATAAACCAAAAATGCTATTGATTTGTCGTTTGTATCGTTTGTTTTCTTTAGTTAACATTTCATTTTTCTGTTTCAAAATTTCCATCTCTGAAGAGAGAGTTTCAAGTTCATTCTTCCTCTTCTCCTTGAGTCTCTTCTGAGCATTTCTCATTTGAATCAACCTGGATTCTTTACCATCATCGAGGATAGTTTCTGTCATTAGTAATGCGGGTGCGGCTGATGCGCAAGAGATTAAAGAGAGATAGAGAGAAGGAAAAGAAAAGGAAAAGAGAAAGGAAACCATCCATGTGTTCACTTATTAACAGAATATACAAACAGTCCAAAATACTATACCGGGCGTTTAGCCAAAGTTCCTCGAGCCTTCAAATATTCTACATATTCAAGCTTTGCCTTGAGTTGTTCTCTAAAATTCTCAGAGCCTTCTCGAGTATGCTGGGTTACGGTCCAAACCCTATCTAGATTCTTCAAATCCCAGCTAAGATCAATATTGTCTAACTTCGCTTCTGAGAAATCAATGAGAGTGAACTTTTCCTGGGACACAGCTATGTTTCTCTGATGTATGTCATTGTGTTGAATACCTAAGGTTCCCAAAAGCTTTATCTGATGCTCTGCATCCTTGAAATCAAATCTTTGATCCTTATCCTTTTCTATGTACTCTACAATCAAGTACCAACCAAACGAGAGGATATCCTTACCTTTTCTGATATACCCTCCTCCATGTTCATACATTTGGGGAACTCTAAGATATTCCCCTTCACCTCGGGTTTCATTATATTTATTTGTACGTTTGTAACATTCTATTTCCGTTTCAAACTTACTACCCATGAAATCTTTAACTTCTCCATAACTGGTTTTTAATTCTAATTCATGGCACTCAATGTAAATATCGGAAGCACTCAAATCGTAAATTTTCATTATCACATAAGACACTGATGGGGGAATTTTTAAATGTGGTAAATTTTTTTCTATAGCACATCTGTTTAGTTTCAACACGGTATTGAGATGGTAACCCCCTGGTTGAAGAATTTCAAATTCTCCCTCATTCAAACTGAATTCCAGGTTTTTATACTTTATCCAGTTTGTTTTTGGTTTAGGAAGGTTTTCTGGAATAGAAGGTACTTGTTCAGATAGTTGGGTAGATGGAGATCTCAGTTCTGCTCTTGGTGAATGATCGGTTTGGCTGTCGCTTCTGGAGCTAGCCTTATCATTTATAGGACTCTGTATTTTAGAGCCTTCCTGAGCCAACAAAGCCTTTAACTTATCAACATTTTCCTTTTGAATTGGGTCACCAAATCGAAGCTTTTGATCATAGGCTACTGAACATATGATGGCTTGAAGAGTATAAATGGTATCATCTGGGTGAAAAATGTGATACTTAAAGGGGACCCTTGCAGATGAATCATCCTCAAGTGGTATCTTATTTGGACTACCCTCGAAGTCGAGTTGAACCAAGATTGAAACTTCAATATCAGAGATAATACAAATGTCAGTTCTGGTAGCCACCATATGTGACAGTACCCCCTTCATGATTGAATTCATCTCGTCTGTATCTTTTATACCCTTTTCATCTACATAATTGGTCAACCCATGTCGTTTGAATCTCACAAAGAAGCAAAGATTTCCCTCCGAGTCAAAATATACATAATCCGGATGAGCTCTGAAAACAGACCCACAAAGGTTAAAGTTAAACCTTCGACGACTTTTCTTGATTTCCAACATTGCAAAATACCTTTCCAACACATAAAGCACATCTTTGTAAATTTCACTAACTATCTCTTCCTTATTACATTCCTTTCTAATTTCGATACGGCTTGGCAAAGTAGCCCTTAAATTGTACATGTCTCGGAATACCCAAGGAGCAGTTTTGAAATTATCCTTCTGGCAATATCCATCTAGCTGTGTCCAGGCACTTTCAAGCTTCTTGTCTAATTGGGAAAACTTTGAATCAAACCAATCACTTGAGATTCGTCTTGTCCATTGAGGAATAACATCCCTCAAAAAGAAGTCAGCTGGGATTACTGACCCCTCTGGAAATATTTCAGTATCAGAACATTCAAAGATAATTTCACCACAAGACAGGTACAAGACTTCCAATTTCTTCTCAAGATTGAACAGATGTGGTATTGAAAAGTAAACCCTATAAGAGAATTTATGATCCATCTTTTCCATAACATCTCGAAGACATTTCCAGTCTGTATACAGAAGATCGAATGGCTTTTTGTTCAAACTTGGAATAAAATCATCCTCTCTGATAGTCAATCCATCAGAGTTCAAGATTAGTTTCTCTAAACGTTCAAATTGATTCATATAGTATTTTTGATTTTTCGCAGCTTTTGGTGTACTCGTAAAAATCCCGACATGCATGAACTTGCATGAACGTCTGCTCTTCGACGAAGTTTGCTCTTTGACGAGACGTATCATGAGCTTAGAAGTATATAATGAGGATGATGACAAGTCTGATAAATAATTAGAAATGGGAAGTATAAGAGATTAATGTAGTTATGGGAAGTGAAAGAGTGTAATAGAACTTCACGTGAAGTTGAAAGTATAGAGTGTCTTCTTGATAATGATTTAGAGGTTTGGTGTTACACTAAAAGAACTCTTCAAACATGCACGGGATCATTACTGGTATTAGAACCTGGTGACTCTTACTTTTCGCAGCCAGTCACATGATGTTGCAGGTAAACCTAGTTTTACTTGTAAACACCGATACAATCTACGAAACGATTATCGTTCAAGATACAATAGAAACACTCAAACACATCCCTTTCATCCTTCTCTTCCCACCCTTTCTTCCCTTCCTCCGCCCCATCACATGCTTCTCATCTCACACAAACACACTTACCCGCACTTGCGAAGTCAAAAATTTGACTCCATCTCTGACCCGATGTCCTGACTCTGACTTATGCCATAGGCAACTATTTATGGATTATCTTTAATCAACAACACCGATTTTGCAACCATTTTAATCAACTCTCAAATCTTTCAATTTATTCCCCTTCTTCTGTCAAGATTTTCCTACCATAATAAATCCTCTATTTCAACCAATCATTTACATTATTTGTGACTCACTGAAAATTTTTCACTGGTTTTTTTTGGACTGAAAACTTGTCTGTTAGGACGGTATACAAAACTCATCTTAATCTCGAATTTTTCAAATTAATAGTTTGACTTCTACTTAACTCATATAAAATCGACACTTCTTGTCTTAAAGTCAATAATGTTGAGAAGAGCCAATAGAATAGTTATAAGAAACTTTACTAAGTCTTCAATAAATTTTGATGCTACCATTATATCAGGTTTAAAGTTAGCAAAGACTATTAGAAATGATATAGCTAACAAGGTATTAGATTTTAATAATGAAAAGTTCAAAACTAATCTTAAACTTAATGATGATGTATTTGAAAAGATTCAATTCAAACCAAATTTAACTATTCTTCAAGTTGGTGGTAGATTAGATTCTTCAGCTTATGTTAAATCTAAATTAAAGGCTGCTAGATCATCAAATATCAATTCAAGATTATTGAAGTTTGATGAAACTATTAGTCAAGATGATTTGTTACAAGAAATTGAAAACTTGAATAATGATCCAAGAGTTAATGGGTTATTGATTCAATTACCATTACCTAAACATATTGATGAGACCTTAATCACTAATTCTGTTGCTAAAGAGAAAGATGTTGATGGTTTCAGTAGATTTAATGTTGGGGAATTAAGTAAAAGAGGTGGTAAACCAATCTTTAAACCATGTACTCCTAACGGTGTTATTGAATTAATCAAAACCACTGGTATTGATATGAAAGGTAAGAATGCTGTTGTTATTGGAAGATCTGATATCGTTGGTAATCCAGTAGCTTCAATGTTAAAAGATAATGATTGTACTGTAACTATTTGTCATAGATATACTAAGGATTTACCAGGACTTTTAAAAACTGCTGATATCGTTGTTGCAGCTGTTGGAATTCCTGAATTTGTTAAAGGTGAATGGTTAAAAGAAGATGCAGTTGTTATTGATGTTGGTATTAATTATAAAGAAGATCCAACAGCTAAAAATGGTAGAAAATTAGTTGGAGATGTAGAATTTGAAAGTGCTTCTAAAAAAGCTAAATTTTTAACTCCAGTTCCAGGAGGTGTTGGACCAATGACAGTTGCTATGTTATGTTCTAATGTTTATGATGCAGCTATGTTACAATTAGAAAATCAACATAAACATTCATTCAAACCATTGGAATTAGATTTAAAAAATCCTGTTCCTTCAGATATTGCTATTTCAAGAGATCAACAACCTAAAAAAATTGGTGTTATTGCTAAAGAATTAGGATTAATGGAAAAAGAATTAGAACCTTATGGTCATTATAAAGCCAAAGTTGATCCTAAATTAGTTATTGATAGATTAGATGAATTTGCTGAAGGTTCAATCCAAGAAAAAGGTCATTACGTTTTAGTTGCTGGTATAACTCCAACTCCTTTAGGTGAAGGTAAAAGTACTACCACTATGGGATTAACACAAGCTTTAGGTGCACATTTAAATTATAATTCCATTGCTAATGTTAGACAACCAAGTATGGGACCAACATTCGGTGTTAAAGGAGGTGCCGCAGGAGGTGGTTATTCACAAGTTATTCCAATGGATGAATTTAATATGCATTTAACTGGTGATATTCATGCTATTTCTGCGGCTCAAAATTTATTATGTGCGGCTGTTGATACAAGAATGTTCCATGAATATACTTCAAAAACCATCAAGGGGTTCTATAAAAGATTAGTACCAGTTAAGAAAGGAGTTAGAACTTTCCCACCTTCAATGTTACAAAGATTAAAGAAATTAGGTATTGATAAAACTAATCCTGATGATTTAACTGATGAAGAAATTGTTAAATTTGCTAAATTAGATATTGATCCTGAAACTATTACTATTAAAAGAGTTGTTGATTGTAATGATAGATTCGTTAGAGAAATTATTATTGGTGAAGGTAAAAATGAATCATCAAAATTCCCTCCACGTAAATCAGGTATGGATATTACTGTTGCTTCCGAATTAATGGCTATTTTAGCATTATCAACTTCATTAAAGGATATGAGATCAAGAATTGGTAGAATTGTTGTTGGATCACAAAAGGAAACTGGTATTCCAATTACTTGTGAAGATATTGGATGTGCTGGTGCATTAACTGCTTTATTAAAAGATGCTATTAAACCAAATTTAATGCAAACTTTAGAAGGTACTCCAGTTTTCGTTCATGCTGGTCCATTTGCTAATATTTCAATTGGTGCTTCATCAGTTATTGCTGATAGATTAGCTTTGAAATTAACATCTCCTTCAAATCCTATTAATAATCACGAAAAAGGTTTCGTAGTTACTGAAGCCGGTTTTGATTTTACTATGGGAGGTGAAAGATTTTTCAACATTAAATGTAGAGCTTCAGGGTTTAAACCTGATACTGTTGTTTTAGTTGCTACTTCAAGAGCTCTTAAATTACATGGTGGTGCACCAGATGTTAAACCTGGTCAATCTTTACCAAAAGAATATACTACTGAAAATTTAGAATTCTTACAAAAAGGTTGTGCTAACTTAGCTAAACAAATTTCCAACATCAAACAATATAACGTTCCAGTAGTTGTTGCTATCAATCAATTCGAAACCGATACCACTAAAGAATTAGAATTAATCCAAGCAGAAGCTTTAAAAGCTGGTGCTGATTTCGCAGTCCCAACTAACCATTGGGCTGAAGGTGGTAAAGGAGCTTTAGAATTAGCTAAATCAGTTGTTAAAGCAGTTGAATTACCAAAATCAAAAGGTCAAGATTTCCTTTATGATGTTAATAGTTCAGTTGAAGATAAATTGAAAACTATTGCTACTAAAATGTATGGTGCAAGTGATATTGAATTATCACCATTAGCCAGAAAACAAGTTGATATGTACACAGCTCAAGGTTATGATAAATTACCTATTTGTATTGCTAAAACCCAATATTCATTATCTCATGATCCTTCATTAAAAGGGGTACCAACAGGTTTTACTATTCCAATTAGAGAAGTTAGATGTTCAGCTGGTGCTGGATATTTATATGCTTTAGCTGCGGAAATTATGACCATTCCAGGTTTACCAACTCATGCTGGATTTATGAATGTTGAAGTAAATGATGATGGTGAAATAGAAGGATTATTCTAGGTTTTTATAGATTTTTAATATATTATATTATGCACTATTATACAAGATTTTTAGGTTGATTTATTCCCACCGCTACCAGAGCTGATGGGTAAGGATCTAGGTAATTTTGAAGAACTTGATGATGATGGTTGAGTACTTGATGATGATGATGTCAGTGATGATTGAGCATTCTTATTTCTTAATTGTTGTTGTTGCTGCTGTTGTAAAGCTCTCATTCTTGCTTGTTGAATATAAGCTTGTTGTCTTTGATGAACTGATTCTCTTAATAATTCATAAGATTTTGATAATAACATTGATCCAAATCTAATTGATTGAGTTTCATCACTAATACTATTTAATCTTGAAGGATCCATTGAAAATGGTGAGGTTATACTATTATCATATTCATTGGTTTCATTATCAAATTTCCAATTGGATTTTAATCTCTTTAAACTATCACTTTGATTTTCATAAACTTGTTGATTTTCCTTTTCAATTTCTTTCTTTTCTTCATCCATAAAGTTTTTAAATGATTCATTATTTTTAATTCTTCTATCAATGAAATTTCTATTTAATCTACCAACTCTTCTTCTGATTCTAAATAATGGATCAGAGATATTAGTTTCATTAATATCGTCATCTTTTTTAACCTTATTTTCGAATCCATTAACATAAACATTATAATTATCACTTTCAATATTCTTTAAGAATTCTTCAATATATCCACCTTGACTAATATCTTTTGAAATATGATCATTTAATAAAGTATTTAAATGAGGGAAAGGTGATGATGGTATTAATTCACCATTTTTACCATTAAATGTTCTAACTCCTGGTAATGGTTTTTTACCATCTTCAAGATAATTTTTCAAAGTTTCATTAAGAATATTACTAGTATTCATTTGATGTAATGATGAAGAAGAAATTGATGAATAAGGTATATGTCTCAATTCATTATTTTGAAGTTTATAATTAGTTGAAATATCAAAGTATGGTTGATATGGATCATCAGTTAAATTAATGAAATTCTTATCAAGTTCTTTACGTTTACGTAATTTTTCCAATACAGCTCTTCTAATAGTATCTTGTTTTTCTTTTAAAACCAATGAAACTGTTACAAGATCCATATCAGGAATTTTAGATTGTGGTAATTTGATATATGGTTGAGTTGATGAAGATCCATTGTCGGTTTGAATATTTTGTGAAGTTTGACTTGATAATCTTTGTAAATCTTTGGCTTCTTTGTATTTCCTTTCTCTTCTGATTTTTTCCTTTTCCTTTTCTTCTCTTTCTCTTTCTTCTTCTTCTTCTTTGATTCTGATAATTTTCTTCTTCTTGTGAGGATAAAATAAATGATCATCTCCCAAAACATTTTGATTACGTTTCAAAGTCTTTGCTTCACATCTTAATTTGAAGACTTTAAATTCCGATTGATATTGTTGTAATTTCATTATTTCTCTTTGACTAACATTGAACATTATATCTCTTGCTCTATGTAAAGATTTTTGTAATAATCTAATCTTTTCAATACCAAGATTATCAGCTCTTCTGGTTTTACGAGCTTGTCTAAATTCTCTTCTTCTGAAACAAATATATGGATCATTATCATTATCTTTTTCATTAGCATTTGGATCTTCAAATTTTAATGTTGGGAATACTGATTTACCCTTTCTTTCAATCTTTCTTTCTTTCCAATGATTATAAATTGGTTCACCAAATAATTCTAATAATTTACTTATTGATCTGGGTGATTTTTTGTCGTTATCATTATTGAAAGGATATTTATCGAAAAAGGTGGTGAAAGGTTCAAAATTTAATTCTTTAGATAATCTTTCTTTTAAAGTTGTTGATGAAATGTATTTTAAATTTGTTCCTGATTGGATATATGGATTATTTTTGTTTGATGATTTGACTTCTTCCAATATATATGATGATAATTCTTTATATGACAAGATATTGGTTGGATCCATTGATAAAAATGGTTGTTTCTCTTCAATAATTCTTTCTAATCTATCTAATATGATCTCAAATTCTAATTCTGAACATTTGGCTTCATTCTTCTTTGTAGGATACTTAGCATTCAATACTTTATTAAGGAACTCTTCATCAGTTTCATCTATATTATATTCAACTCCTATGGTATCTTCAACTTGGGCACTATACTTTATATAAGCTTCAGGTTCAATAAAATCATGATCATAATAAAACTTTGAAGCTTCAGTCCATAATCTTGATGCATCAGGGGTTGGAATATAAACATCTTTCTTATCATCCTTTTTATCATCTTTGGAATTTAACAAAGCTTTTTGAGCTGCATTAATAACTTGTTGTAAATGAACTTCATCTTCTTCACTTTTATCAACCCCAGTCTCAAATGAATGTAAATCTCGTTGTTGATTCCCATTATTATTCAAATGATGAACTTGACTTGGTTCTAATTCATTAGTTAAATCATTTGCTGGTAAATCTTTTTGTTTATATATAGTTAAAGGTTGTTTAACTGATATTTTTCGTTGACGAAACCTTGCATTTGAATTTGCTTGATTCTTACCATTACTATTTTTCAGTTGTGGTATTGCCATTATGATACTATTCTACAATTATGCTAATCTATAAACCTTTCCTTTAACTATATTACAAAATTTTGAAAAATATCCCCTCGTTAACTATGGGTGTACGGAGGTGTGTCCAAAATCTCAACGAAAAACTTGTAATCCACTCCTTAAAAATAAACAATAATTTTTAAAATGGTGTAAATTTATCAATTTTAAAGATAATCAATGATTTCAAAAGGGTAAATTTAATGATTAATGGGGGTATAATTCATTAATTGATTAAAATTTCCGGTTTAATTGATGAAAAACTGATTAAAATTGATTAAAAATTGGGGGTTTTTCAATAAATTTTTGGATAAAATTTTTTCTTTTTCGGCAACTGCAATTGGTGAAAAATGACTACTGGGATCGAATCGGTGAACGCGCGTGCGGACTCACGTGAGGCGTCACGTGCGAAGCCCACAAGATCATTCACAGCATCTAGGTGTCACTAGATATAGTTAGTAGGAGGTTGAGTAGAATACTGATCAACTGGGATTGAGTAGACACTGATTCACTGGGATTAGGAAAGTATCGTGGTAGAAAATTGAGTGGCATGGGTTTTTCAGTGGCAGGTAAAGTGGCCACTACCAACATTACCTTGTTGCAAAGCCCATATTCTGGTGTGTATCTATACAGACTATTCACACTTTCATCAATCAAAAATCAAAATCATTCACCGTTAAGTGTCAAACCCCTGACCCCTCTCAAGCCAATGAGATTCAATGTAATGTTCTTACGTCTACAAACAGACAAAAAAGACCACTGAAGTTGATATGGGTTTCCTTTACCTCTGGTACCTACTCCCATACCTTTTTAATCACCTTCCGCTCCATCAAACCATTCCTACCCCCCTTTGCAATAATCAGATCATCTCTAGACCTTTCACTTCATCTCCCATTCCTTCTCCAGTACTCCCTCGGAAGAATTCCCCAACACCCTCTTACCCCCTACATACTCATACAACCACCATTCACCCACTTTTACCCCAGAAAATCCTTAACTGCACATCATCGTAAAACACCGACTTACCGTTCTATCTAAGGAAAGATTGAGAATTTAGCGAAATTCCTTATTATGCAGTAGTGAGATTTTTCCTCCACTTTAAGCTCCTATTTAAACATTCCATATCACCAACAACCAACAAAACTTCGGGTTACTACATAATCCCCATTTTATTAAGTTTGAAACATTAAAACTTCGCTAGATTGTTCAATAGATTTTTTTAACAACCCCACTTGTGTCATAGATTTTTTTTACCTTAATCCCCACCCCCATAGATTATAGAAATGACACTGTTGGAAGTTAATATTGAAGAATTACCACCATTAACGGTATTCCTAGGTTCGGTATCACCAGGAATTGATAAGTTGGAAGATAATATTCATTTCAAACATGATGATGAATTCCATGATAACAGTAAATCTACCAATTTTATTTGGCCATTGATTGAAAATAATTCCATTGATGATTCAAATTTAAACAATTCGTTGGTAGCAACGTTACATCCACAATATCTCAATATAGCACGACCTCCATTGAATACTAATGGAATATTTGAATCAAATACTTATGTATCATTACCTTTCCATATTACCAATCTTTTCGATAAAGTTATAGAACATAAAACCCCAAATAAATCCGTTGATGGAGGTTTCCAAATAGGTGCTAATGTGGGATCATTAATGCCAGATCCTTATGAATTTGTTCATTTAAATCCTGGTTGTTTAAGTGAGATTTTACAGTTGGATAATCTTGATAGAGGCAATAATACCTTTGATAACAACGACAATAAGAATCCTTTTACAAAGTTAACTAACAATTTCAATAAATTATTGAAATTAAATCATTCTAATAATTCCGTTGATAATTTTAATAACTTTAAAAACTTTCAAGATTTATCTTCAACTATAAGTAAATCTACCATTTTTGAAAAGCTTTTAACTTTTGATAATGATACTTATTATAAGAATTTGAATTCTGTTGATACTAGTAAGATCTTAGTATCATGTAATATCAATATCTTGAATATTATAACCATTGATAATGATAATAATTATTGTAATCCTACAACTTTTCAAAGTTCAAAACCTTATACTTCATTATTAGAAATTGAAACGGAAGAACCTAAAAGTTATTCTAAGACCATAGAAATTCCAATTTTAAGATTACAATTGAAAGAAAATTATATTATTACTTCTATGAAAGTATTCAAATCTCATAAAACTCCATTTGTTATAATGGGAATGAATTCAGGTGAAATTGTACTTATTAATCTTAATAACTTGTCCTTTGTTCATATTAATAACTTTGTCAACGATATACTGAAAAGTTCTATTTCTTTGAATACCAGTATTAGTACTAGTTCAGTATCTCCAACCATCATAAATGAATCAGTAACATCTTTAGAAGTGATCAATAATTCCATCTATGAATTCTTGATCGTTGCGGGATATTCCAACGGAGAAATCATCATCTTAAATCCATTTGTTAATGATGATATCTCCAAGACTCATTATTTAAAAACTGTGGTAGATAATGATAGATTTGTTACATATTTCAAGAAATTCGATTTATCCCCATTTGTCAATAAAAAATTACTTGAACAGAAAAGTAGTACTAACATTAATCCTTTCAGAACATCAGAAGAATTCGATGATGAAGTTCCTAATGTTATTGTAGGACATTTAAAAATTAGTCATAAACCTATAACTTGTATTACATCAACAATTTCATTGACTAACCCATCTCCTACTCCAAATCCTTTATTAATAGCCTTTGGTGGTGATGATGGTTTAATTAAATTGATGAACTTATCTTTGACTTATAATTGTAATTATGGTGGTGGTTCAAAATCTATAATCACTGATATTCTTTCGAATTATTTCCAAGATGGTATAAAGGATATTAGATTTTCTAATGATTTTAAAATTTTGGCAGTTGTAGGTAATGGAGATTTGATTGAGTTGTTTAACTTGAGTTACTATAATGTCAATAGTTTATTGAATCAGAAGAAATTAGAACCAGTTTCAAGTGGATCAACTAAAAGATCTCGTAGTGGTACTGTCAACAGTACTAATTCCAATCCAAATATCACAACTAATGCTTTATCGTTATTTTTATCACCATCAATGAATTCTCCTTCAACTTCTTTTGAAATCAATAGAAATCATGAAGAAACCGATATTGCTTATCCTCCTAGTATTAAAGATGTTAAGTTACTTTGTCGTTTAAAGAGTCATAGTAATTCAGTCTCAAAGATAATGTTCATCCATAATGATCAAGTTATCAATAAAGGGTTTGAAAATAAAGATTCCAATACTTTCTATAGATTAGTCAGTTGTGGTAATGATGGAAGAGTGATTTTCTGGGAATTCGATATTAAAGGATTACCTAAAATCAAGAAAACCATAGCACCAAAGAAAAGAACGAAAAAGACTAAAAAATTAAAAGGTCATACTAAATCCAGATCCATGAATTTTGATGATAGTCTTAATTTACCTTCACAATCTAATAACAGTGTCAGTAATATGAATAACCTTCTTAACCAATCATTTTCCAAATCAAATTCCCATGTTAACTTGAATGATTTATCTGATCAAGTAAAGGGTATCACAGGTTTATATCAATCCTTGTATGAAAGTAGATTTAAGAGACATTATAATAAATTATTGATGGAACAACATAAAATAGATGATGGTAAATTTAATACTATGATTCACCCTATAATCAATGATAAGTTAGTACCGGCGATTGAAATCCCATTGACTTCAGTAGATTTTACATGTTGGTTCAAAGATGGGAAGATTGCTAATATTTATATAGATAATGGGAACTTTTGGTGTATGGGAAAGAGTGGAGATATCATAAGGTATGTTATTGAATAGAGAAAGGATCGAGACCGTAAATAGGAATGTATATGCTACATATTATTAAAAAGATTACCATCCATACCAAAACCTAACTCTTCTTCTAATCTAAATAACTCATCATTATTATTTAAATCAATACCATTATCATTTTTTTCATTGAAAGTGAACTCATCTAATTCTTGAGGTTTTGGGATCGATTGATAGTATTGAATGTCATCATTAATATTGGCATTGGTGTTGACTCCTGTACTGAAAGCATTGGTGTTATTGTTATTTGTAGGGTCGTTATAAGGCGTGGATAAATCCATATCGTCCATTTGTTGGTATTGCTGTTGTTGCTGTTGTTGTTGCTGCTGCTGTTGCTGCTGTTGCTGTTGCTGATTATGCTGTTCAATTTGTTGTTCATGTTGTTTCTGTAATTGTAATTGTAATTGGATTTGATGTTGTTCTTGTATAGGTTTTCTAACAAATTCTCTGAAATTCTTTACTTCATCAACAATTATCTTCTTCATTGATTCGATATCATCAATTTCTTCGAATGATTTGAAGTCAAATTTTATTTGACATGCAGGTTCATCTTGAGGATCATGCCATAATTGGAAATATGGATGTTCTAAAGCTTCTTCAACATTAATTCTTTCAAAAGGATCTAATGTTAACATTTTTTCTAATAAATCTAAAGCTAAAGGATTAGCTTGAGGGAATAATTCACTATATGAAACTTTCCTCATAAAAGGTAAAGATCTAACATAATTTTGAGCTCTTATGGATCCGATTTTAACTAAAGTTGATTCTTTTGGAGTACCTAAAATTAATAATATTTGATTTAATTGATCAACATAATCTTTACCTCTAAATAAAGGTTTACCACCAAGTAATTCAGCTAATATACAACCAACTGACCAAATATCAATAGCTTTAGTATAATTAGTAAAACTTAACATAATTTCTGGTGCTCTATACCATCTTGTTGCAACATATTCAGTCATAAATCCAGCATTTTCATTAGGATTTTCAGAAAATCCTCTTGCTAAACCAAAATCACAAATTTTTAAATCGCAATCGGCATTAACTAATAAATTACCAGGTTTTAAATCTCTATGTAAAACATCAGCTGAATGAATATATTTTAATCCACATAATACTTGATATATAAATGATTGATAATGTTGATCAGTTAATGTTTGACCTGATCTAATGATTTGATGCATATCACATTCCATTAATTCTTCATAAAGATAAACTTCATTAAATTCTCCTGTCATAGGATTTGGTATTATATCTAAATCATATAAACATGTAATATTCTTATGACCTCTAAAGAATTGTAATAATTTTAATTCTCTTAATGATCTTTTACATAAGATTTTCTTACTAAAGATATTGGTAATCTTTTTAATGGCAACATAATTACCTTCTTTTGTTGAATCATCTTGATATTTTGCTGAACAAACTATTCCATAAGCTCCATGACCTAATTCTTTTACTATTTGAAATCGTTTATCAATAACAAATTCTTGATTATATACTTTATTGACCGAACGTCCAGAATATGATAATTTCGACATATTGCCTATATTCTCTCAATTCCTTAAACTTTAAATATCAACTTATTTGTCCTTAGTTTTTCCAAAAATTGAGATTTCGTTAAAAATTCTCACTGAAATTATTCTACCTAACCACTTAAATAATGTTTAACCTGATGACGATATTAAGTTAAACGGGTGATATGAAAATTACGAAACTGTTTTAACGACCAAGAATTTTTGAAAAATTTTTTCTTTATCTTTTTGATCTTTTTTTTGGATCAATAGTTTCTCTTTTAAGTCAGTTTCTTCTATAAATTGACAGTTGCTCTTGATCAACAGTTGTGTAAGTTAACTAACTAGAGAGAAGATAGGTTGTGGTTGTAATTACAATTCTATGAGTTTCCTGTCTCTATATATAATACCTCAAAAATTTTTTGCATCGGATCTATTTTTAGCTTAAGGTTTTTCAGGGGGATCAATTCGAACGGCTTTTTCATACATTTTATTGATTGTTCTAATATGGATGTCCGTAAATTTACTATTTAAAGATTTGTTTATTTCAATATCTGTTCCGATGGCCAGTTGATATCAATCGGTTACGTAAAAATTCAAAATAAAAGGAATTAATTCCATAAACCCCTGTTGATCAAAACGTTCTTTAATATTTCTAGACCTCCTTTAATATCTTTGGTGGAATTCCCAAATCCAATTCTTGCATATCCAGGATATTGGAAACATTCTCCTGGAACCATTAAAACTTTATGGTTTTCGGCTAATTCTATAGATAAATCCATGGTGATGAGATCTTTATTAAATTTAATAAATCCTGTAGTTCCTGCAATTGGTCTAATCCAACTAATTAATCCATTTGACTCTTCAATAAATTTATCAATAAGCTTTAAATTATCTTGACAAATTACGTAATTTCTAGCTAAGATTTTTTTATAATGGGTTAAAATAAACGAACTAAATTTATCATCAATCATTGAAATACTAATAGTATTATAATCCCTTTTTGATGCTAAATCTTTAATTAAATCTTTATCATGACTAACAATCCATCCTAATCTTAAACCTGCAAATGAAAAAGCTTTAGACATTGAACCTGTTGACAAAGTCTTCTCATATCCAAAATTAACTATAGATGTTGGAGGATTAGTTGATGAATGATATAAAGGTCTATAAACTTCATCACACATAATATAAACATCATGTTGTTTACAAATTTCAATAATTTCACTGATTTGTTGGTTATTCCATAAATAACCTGTTGGATTATTTGGATTATTGATAATTAGCAATTTAGGTTTATTTTGTAAAACCAATAATTTTAATTTATCCAAATCGGGTTTATACCCTTCACTATCTAAAACGGGAAATTTGATCAAATTCCCTTGAGAGAAAACATTAGGTACACTGGTTAATTGTTGATAAGATGGTTCAACAGCAATAACTTTATCACCAGGATTGATTAAAGTATAGAAACTAAGGAAATTACCTCCAATGGCTCCATTAGTAATAATGATATTTTCCTTAGTAACTTTAGTATCACTTTCATTATCTTCATTATAGATTTTGGCAATATTACCTTTTAATTCATCACTACCTTCAATCCAACCATAAACCAATTTCATATTGAATACTTCATCATGTAATTGTTTTTCGATAGAATCTTGTTCTTCTTCGGAGAAAAACTCAATTATATCTTTTATTGACATGGAATCAACACAAGTTTCACCGAGATTATATTCAATACCCGTTTCATACTTATTCATAAACTGTTCAACATCAAAATCCTCTTGAATCATTGCGAAATATTTCTTTTGCCCGATCAATTTGCGTTTTCCTCCACGAAGATCCTCCACTTCTGAGTTTGTTTGATGATTTAAACTCTACGTTTTGACACATTACCTACATATTATTGGAAGGATAACGATTAAGGTTTATTAAACAGTGTAATTAAGTTTAAAAATCCCACAATTAAGCTATTAACTTCATTCCCATTAGTAATTTGTAAACTTTATGCCAAAATTGTCTCAAAACATGTAAAATCTCCTGAATCTCTAATCTTTTTAAGCCATCATCATCACTATTTCAAAGTTTGTTGGTTAAAACTCTAACTCTATATAAGATTTTTTTTTGCAGCCATTGAAGAATACAACATGGTTGCACGAAATTGGAGCGAAGTCGTGTCCCCAGGTCATTTTGCAGATAAAGCTCTCAAAAATCTCTGGAGAAATCTCGCATTAAACATAAGTGGTTTGACATACAACCAGGGTTTATTCTTAGGGTTTCAGTTGAACTACCAAAAAGTATGGAAAATAAAAATCGTTATGATGATTTGAGTTCATTATTTTTACCTGACATTTTAACAAGTATGCCTAATTCCACACCTCTTAAATCAGAGATTAATGAAAGTGGGAATTTCGAAAGAAGTCAACTGGGTAATGCTTCAATAACAGATTTTAATACTTTTATCAACAATAATGGGTTTATAACATCAAAAAATGATTTCAATGAAAATTTAGTTCCACTTAAATCTAATGACGAACATCATCATTATAATTCATATATGAATGAACCTCCACATCATAATCATAATCAGACAATGTATTCTAATTCTTCATCGAATTTGTTTGGTAATTCCAATCTTCCACCACAACATTTGAATAAACCTATTGAATCTCCATGGTTTAATAATCCTAATCCTGATTTGGAAATGAAATTCGATAGAACTCCTAATATGACAGGAATGATGAACTCCCAACCAGTGGAATCCCTTGATACTTCTAGTTATTCAAATTTACAACAATTACATCAGATTCAACAATTAATCAATCAATTACCTCCCAATTCCTTGAATACCTTATCATCATTGAACCCCAATTTGAATTTAAATATTAATTCCTTTAATCCAGGTATGAACCAAGTACAACTGCCAATGATGTTACCTACCAATCAACTTCCTTCACAAAAAGAATCTCCAGTTCATGAATCTCCTGTAACTGATAAAAAGGCTAAAAAAATCAGAAAAGCTAGAAATAAATTGAAATCTGATAACGGTATAATAGTTGATTATAATCCTGAGAAACTCACTAGACTTTTGGACTTTAAACTCAGAAAGTTAAGTGATAATTTCAAGATTTTCGACCAAAATGGTAATCCCATTGAATTGGAATTTACAGGTTTCTTAAATGGAAGATTTTTGACCAATGATGTGGACAATAGCAATTATATTTATAGTTTATTGGACACAAAGGATGATTCCAAGATCAATAATAATCGAATCATTAAAACTGATGCCAAGGTTTTATCCTGTTACAGAAGAAACTACATACAAATACTAATGAACTTCAAATTATCGGGGTTCAAAAACTACAATCCTAATGAAGCCAAAATTTTAAAGTTAGAAACCAACGAATATAATTACACAACCACTAAAATCATCAAATGGTTTAAGATCGAAATAACGGCCTTTTCCAATATATCGAAATCTCAAAACATTGCTTTGATAATCGATGAAGATACTAAAGATAAAGATAAAGATATGAATGAAAAGAACTATATAAATCCACAGAATATAACATCCACAGAACATGTTATAACGTTGAATAGACTTGAAATGATTAATGAAGAAATCGATAATTTCTTAAGTCTTCGAAAATTACAATTCAAAAATGCTACACCCAACAATGGGAACTTCACATTCCAGAACTATTATCACCTCAAAATTAAATTAAGTGCTGTAACAGCTGATATGTACTTTGATGATGATTATGGAGATTTTGAAGCTACCAATGATGGGAATTTAAGAAATGAAATCAACTTACTCGAATTGGTTAGTGAACCAATCATTGTTAGAGGTAGAAATCCTTCTTTCTATGCAGAAAGGAAAGATTTATTAGTAAAGTGTAGATCACCAACTAATAAAGAAAGTTACGAATTATCAATGTCACCAACAGAACCTGAAGAAATTAAATTTGAAGAAAAACCTAAATCTGAGCCCTTAGAGGAAGATTTCAAACCACTTCAAACCCAACCATCATCAGAAAGTATTGAAAGTGATACTTCTAGACAACCAAAATCTCCAACACCTTTAAATTTACCTGCTAATCCATCACCTTTGATTGCCAATTTAGGTAATAAGAACCTCAATATCGATGAAGATTCAAATTATAAATATTTCCCTATCTCCAATGTGTATTATTTACCACCGATCAATGTTGTATATTTCCCTCATGGAGCTCATCAACATAATTCAAAACCTAAACAGGCTAACGTTGAAGATATGAATGTTTCACGAAGAAAATCATCAAATGTATACTTTAAATAAACGGAGAGATAACTCATCTTATAAATTTCATACTATTTACTTTATTCTTTAATAAGAATTGAAGCAGCACCCATACCAGTACCGATACACATAGAAGTAATACCAAAATCACCAGGTTTCATTAATCTTAAGATAGTAGCATATTGTCTAGCACCAGTGGCACCTAATGGATGACCAATAGCAATAGCACCACCATTAATATTAACTTTTTCTTTTGGAATATTACAAACATTAATTGAATATAAACATTGAGATGCAAAAGCTTCATTAATTTCAAAGACATCAATATCATCTAATTTTAATCCAGCTCTCTTTAAAACTTCTGGAATAGCTAAAGCTGGACCAACACCCATAATTTCTGGTGGACAACCAACAGTTGAACATAAGACATATTTACCTTGAATTGGGTAACCTTTTGATTCAGCTAATGATCTTCTCATTAATAAAACAACGGCAGCACCATCAGAAACTTGAGAAGCATTACCAGCATGAGTAGTACCAGTTTCACTGAAAGCTGGTTTTAATTTAGCTAATGAAGCAGCAGTAACTCCTTTTCTTGGACCTTCATCTTTTGAAACAGTGATTGATTTGTAAGTAACATTTTCATCATCATCTTCTTCAGCGATAAATGATTCAATTGGTAAAATTTCATCATCGAAAAGACCGGTTGAAACAGCTTTTTCAGCTCTATTATAAGAAATAGCAGCAAATTCATCTTGATCTTTTCTTGAAATATTAAATTGTGAAGCAACATTTTCTGAAGTGATACCCATTGGGATTAAACATTTTTCAACTTCTTCATTATCTTGTAAATGTTCGTCAATTTTACTTAAAGCTTGAGGACCATAGTTAGCTGACATACTTTCAACACCAGCACCAATACCACAATCGATTTCTCCACATTTAATTTTGTTAGCAATTTCACTAATAGCCATTAAACCTGAAGAACATTGTCTATTAATACCAACGAAAGCAGCTTTATTTGGAATACCAGCAGCTAAAGCAGCACCTCTATGTTCAGTGGATCCAGCACCTCTATTTAAGACATTACCAACAGCAACATCTTCAATTAAGTTAACATCAACACCAGTTTTCTTAATGAAAGCTTCTAATAAATTTTTTAAGATATAATCAGAACCAACATCTTTGAAACCACCTTTACCACCTTTAGCTAAAGCAGTTCTATAAGCAGCAACAATAACCACATCATCAGGGTTTTTTTGTTTTAATGATTCTTTAGCACTACCAGATAATTGTCCAGATAATTGATTTAATCTTTCCATATTGTAAAAATGTATAATTTCAGAAATTTTCGTGAACTTTATCAGGTTTATATATTTTAATCCCCACAAAAATCAGAGCCGAGGATTGAGTGAGAGTTTCATATGACAAAGAGTGCGAATTTTTCACCCCGAGGTTGGTGGGAGTTTAGTGAGAAGTGTCGCTGATTTTAGGGGGAGTTCTCATGGATTGTCGCCATCACACTTGCAAATTTCCATCGGTCGGGTAACATGGGATTCAAATGTGACTTATCATAAAGACATGATGATTCACCCATGGTCATCATTGGAATGTACAGAACATCTAGATCTCAAACTAATGTACTTATACTGATTCTGCGGATTATGTAAGAAATCTCTGTTTCAAGTTAATGAGAAACTAGGGGTATGTTTCATGTTCATCCATGTGAAGATAAGTTGATGCACTATTTATTTCTACATATGCTAAAGTAATTGATTGAGTAACAATTGGGAAATTACAAATACAAGGAATTTCACAACGAATTGTAATACTACAAATAATATATAGTTGGCATATTGGAAGGTTAAAATATTTGCAAATGCTAAGTACATGAAATAACATGATGATGCTAAAAGTAATATGGATGAAAAGAATACCATACCCATGAATTTGGTGTTAACTTTAAATGATCCTACTAACATTCCTAAAAAGAAAATGATAGAAGCTGCTAAAATAGTTGATCCAGCTTGATAATAGGTGAAAGTACTTCTGATCTGTATTACCCCCACTAAAGATAATACTGAAGCTACAAGGATCATAAATAAGATCAAATATCGGAATACTGAAGTTTTGGTTTCAGTTTTGATATGAAAAGCATTAACAATGAACTCTATTTGAACTAAACTAAACCCTGTACCTAAGATCTCAAAGAAGATATTTAATATGAACCAAACATCTTTCCATGGTTCTTTAGTATACCACACCAATCCCATAGAAGCAGCTAAGATTTGCCATAAACTGGGATATAACAGGAAGATAAATGATGATAATAATCCATTTTCTCTGATACTTTTATAATTTGCGATAAGACGATAAAAAGTAAGGATAAGTGTCAATATGAAGACCACAACTTCAACAGAATAGATCACTGTCCAATCTACCCAGACCCACATTTTCTAATGTTGGGGTTGATGTTGAATCATTATATATAGAGATCAAATCGTCGATAATTTTCTTGTGTTACATTTCCTTTGTTCAATAGCCAGCACTGTTGATAATGGCGATGAGGATGTGAATAATGAAATGTGAAAATGACAAAAAAAGCTTGAATTAGACGAGTTGAAATCATTGGCTGGATTCTCAGACAATTAACTTCAAGATACTTCAATTGTAAAGACCTTGACAACCAGGTGAATGGGGTTGATAACCAGGTGGAAATATGGCAGATAAAATGATGAGGTTTTGCAGCCATGAGATTTATGACGAGATACAGAGATTCGGGAAGATCAACTCATTTATCCAGAGATGTACAACAATCTATATTACACTAATCTTCTCTTTCAAAAGAAAAAATACCAATAAAAGGTTCAATATTATCAGGTCTTCCATCAGGACATTTACCTCTAAAGATCAATGAAGGTAATTCGTCCTCTTCAACTGCTTCATCTTGGCCTTGATTTGGAGATTTTAATGATGATGAATAAGATGAATTATCATTAGTATTAATTGAATTGGGTGATTTACCAATGATTTCTTCAACATTTTTGTTCAATTCATTTTGCAGATGACTGAAATTAGAACTCATAATCGTACTATTCATATTACCATTACTGTTATTTCTAACTAATTTTGCTTGTTGTTCTTTTTGATGTTGTTGTTGTTGTTGTCTAACTTCTGGAGTAATATCATCAGAAGTTTGATTTAAAGGTGATATTTTTGTAAAATCTATCCTTAACATTCCATCTTCTTCAACAATACAATATAATTTATACTTCTGATCCATCAAATCTTGACTATCATTATAATGTATTAACCCTTTAGTTGAACCTGTAATTAATCCCATAGTACTACCAATCCCCATTAAATTAGTTCCTTTGATTTTGATATATAATCCACTTAATCCAAATGGTGAACAATGGATTTCCAAGTCACATTCATTGGCATATTGAAAAGTTACGTCGTCATCAACCGTCTCCATTTTCGTTCTTATCTTTTGGTGGCCGATATTTTTTGTCGCATTTATTTGACAGAAATGACTACTTCCACGAATCTTAGATCTGCGATGGTCCAAAGCCTTCTTTTCACCGTTGAAAGAGGGATTAGGGACATTAATCATTCTATTAAACTACTAATTTATTGTAACTGACGAATTCTTCTCTATCAAGACAAAATGTTGATAAATTATTGGATAAATAATTCAATGTTGAGACAATATTTATGTCTTTGAACTCAAATTGGTTAAAGTTCTCTACAAGGTTGGTTTCGTATGATTTTGAATCTTCGAGTCTATTCATCTTCTCAGAAAACTTGTTAAAGATTTCAATGCTTAATGGTAATTGGGGATATTCTCTTGGGATGGTAAGTAATAATTCTATTCTTCCACAGTTGATCCAGATCTCAGGTAAATCATATTTAGTGTTTATGGGTAATTGGATCTTATACCTTTCATAATTTCTACTTCTATTGAATAATTTAATATCGTTTTTCAATTTGGAATTGAGTTGGTTAATGAATTGTTTCCTCTCTGGGTTTTCTGGAGTGGTTCTATCTGTTGTTGGTTGACCAGTACTTTTTGGTTGGGGTGCAATCTTAGGTTCAGGAACAGGAGTGGGTGATGGAGATGGTGCTTGACTTATTGGTTTCTTTCCTTTGACGAATTTAATAGTTTTTCTCTTCTCTTGTTTCAAGAACATCTCAAGGTATTTATCTAAAGTTTTTAATTGTGATAATAAACCCTTTCCATCTACCAACTCAATCTCCTCGTCTTTCTCATTATTGAGAGCCATTTCAACTATTTTCCTATACCCTAACTCAATATTCACAGCATGACCTCTAGGTATTTCTTCATTTAAAACATAAACAGAAGGTTTAGCTTCTTTTTTATATGGATACCCAGCAGGAATACATAAATTCAATTTTAACATCTCTAGATCAAAAGGGAAATCAGGATCTGATGGAGTAATGACAAATGATAAATAAATAGAACTATCTGGTTGATTCTTAACGAAAGCTAAAACATAACGATCTATAGCTTTAAATTTATTCTCTTCTTCCAACTGTTTACATAAGTTACTCATTGAAATCCCATTGATAGTTATAGGAGGAAGTTTCTTTACAAGTTTTCTAATTTGTTGATACTTATAATCTTTTGTGAAATCTTTCTCCTTTGGCTCTTTCTTTTTCATATCTTTCTTCTTGGTGTCTTTCATCTTCATTGACTTGTCTTCGGAATTTCTAGGTTTATTCCTAGGTTTCCTATTCATATTTGGTCTCTTCTCTTCCATACTGAAGAGTTTTCGCGATTACTCATTTTGCTGCAAAAAGTAAAAGCAAGATAAAACCGTTTAGTCCCAAGTCACATGAGCAATGGCTTACTCCTGGTATTCGGGGTGTTATGAGTTAATGATAATTATTGATCAAATCGGGGAAAAACATATCAACTCCAGATCTCGGATTTCCATAATATCTCAGAGATCTCTACATCTTGGACCAAATCAAATAAGGGTGATCACTCACTTTTTCTCTTATTTCACTAACCCACCCAACATTTGCTAAGTCATCCAAGAGTTCCCACAAACTGTTTACTGTCATTCTTTTAAAAAGTGGAGATGCGTGTATATACCGTGAGATTTCTCACATACGCACTGATAAGGAGATTTCTTAATAAGGAGATTTACACTTTGTAAACTTGAAAATAGACACCACCATTACAATACCAATTGACTGATATATATAAGAAGAATTGGTTCATAAAGAGAAATTACGCGTGATATACAAATTTTTTTGGAAATCCATTTGGTAACGAAAAAGCTAATAGCCCCTTGAATAATGATAGATGATAATGTGAAATTGAATAAATATAAAGAGAAGCGTGGTATTGGAGGTTTAGGATTGAAGAGGATTCAAAGTGGTAATGATGAAAGGTATGGGGATGAAGATCCAGGAAGATTATTTAATTCCCATCTGTCTGTGTTTAATGCTTTGACTAATCCTGATTTAGAATTATCACCAGATTTAAGGAATAATGAATTGAGTAAAATGCCAACTAACAATTCTGAAAAATACTACATTGATGAAAGTTGGCAAAACTTGAACGACTCTTTCTTCAGAAATTTGAGTCAATCTCCTTTGATCCCTCAAATCATTAGACCCTCGTCATTATTATCCATTACAACTGATGAAGATAGAAGAGATGATACTGAAGATAGAAACAAAGATGATACGGTGTTAATTGATCCTATGGTATTTGAAACTGATGAAGAAGAGGAATTCAAAGATACTTTTATTATGCCAAAAATGTCAATGTCCTCAAGTACCGTAAGTATTTGTACAATTGCAAATTTCTCTAAAACTGAAATTGGTGATTTGTTGGAGTCATCCAAAGATCACGACATTTTCCATGTTAATATCAAGAATTTCAACCATAAAAATATCGACAGAATCAAATCCAGTAATTTGATTTTTGTCATTAATGATGGATCAAACAAATTAGTGGAATTTCTAAGTAAAATTTTTGAAGGTGAAGATTTGACATTTTCCGATTCGAAAATCACTATTATCAATATGATCACAGTAAATTACTTCACCAATTTGCTTGATTTAATCAATAACTTTAAACCTTTTCAAATTTGGAAAACTTCATCAGTTAATAGTGGGAAATTGATCAAAGAATTCAATGAATTTATTAATTCAGAGATTTCTCATAAATCTTCACCTTCAGAAACCAATAGTTCCATTTATTCAAGTTTGATTACTACTACAAATTCCGGTAAAAATTATAAGTTCTTAGAGAAAAAGTTCAAGAATGATCTTTTCGTAAATTCTAATAATGTTGATCCTTTACAATTGAAAAAGTTTCAAATTTTCAATAACATTTTGAATAAATCATTAAATGATGATGAACCAAATGAATCATTCAATAAATTGTATATGTTAGCAAGTTTTACTATTGGAATTTCTTTAGGTTTTACATTGGCTAATATTTTATCAAAATATTTCACTTTTTACTTATCGCAAGAACTTGTCAAACCTTTAGAAGTTCCAATAAGTGAAGTTCAACAACAAGTTGATTTGAAATCAGTAGTTGATCATTTTAAAATGAATTTAATCAAATTATTCAATTCCAATATAATTGATGAATTTTCTAGATGTTTCTTCAGTTTATTAGATAATTTAAAATTCACAGGTGGATTTTTATTTGATTATGCATCTTCTGGTCTTGATAAGTTAATGACCATCGTTTGAAATTAATGGTTTCAACGGGTTTGACTTAATGCCAGTTTAATAGTAAGGTTTTAAGGTTTGGCAGTAAGGTTTGGGAGTAAGGTCTGGGTAGGAAATATACATGCTAATCTATTTGCTTAATCTATTTACATCATTTGGTATTCATGAAACTAACATTGGTATAGAATTCCAACATTGGATTCTCACCTCTTTTGGTGGTAGTTGCTTCCACATCTCCCCAAGTTTGTAGATACTTTTTATGCAGTTCCACTATTACTTGTTTACCAACGATTTGTTCGTAGATATTACTCATCAAGTTGAAGTTGGTAGGAAACATTATATCGAAGAATCCTTGGTGACACATGTAAGTGGTGATATCTACCATTTTATCTTTGACCACTGTTTGAACTACAGGGGCATTGTAATATCCTGGGATGGAATTAGGTAAAGAATTGAAATCGGAAGAAATCAAGTGATGGTTAGGGAACTTGTGTTTCAAGATATGGAAGAATTCTGTCAACCTTGTAGGGATGAACTCTCCTGGGGATAAGTTATCTTTGAAAGGGAATAAGGAATTTTTCCAGATCAATTTGGAAGTGGAGTGGTTTAATGGATGAATGGAATCTTTATTCAAGAAAGGAATCAAACTCTTAAACTTATGCAAGTAGTTGGTCTTAAGTTGACTATAAGGACCATTTTCTCTTAATTGTAAGAAAACTTCAGAATAATAATTCAATTTTGGCGTAAAGAACTCATAGAAATCTCCTTTATCATCAACTAAAACATGGCCTTGGTAAGGTTCACCAGTTTTATTATCATATCTGATTAGATCATGACTGAAATTATCGAAAACTTCCAATGCAATGAAAAAACAAGGTTTAGTTTCAACATCTTTCCATTCAAAAATAGATTTATTGATGATTTGAAACTTCAGTACATCCAAACCTTGGGAAACCAACTTCTCTCTTAAAGCTTGATTATATTGTTTCACAGCCAACTGACTGGAGATTTCAATGATTTTATATTGAGTTTTGGCATAGATCTTAGGTTCTTTGACTTTCAAATACTTAAGAATGTTCGTCATTAATGTACCATTACCACCACCCATCTCATATATAATCAATTCCTCTTGATTCTCAGCTTTGAATTTACTCAATATATTTTTAGCGATAGCTTCACCATAAAAAGGTTGAAATAATTCCGTAGGGGTATGCCATAATTGTAAAGATCTCTTATTTTTGGTGGTAGGATTGGTATTTTTCTTCTCTTCGTTATATAATCTTAAAGAATTGGTTGCAAACTTAGATTTTGGGTCAGCATAATTCACACTATCAGCAGCTATCAATTCTTTCCTTTGAGGAGCTACTTGTTCATTATCATATTTAACATAAGCTTTTTGCCAGGTATCCATGAAATCATCCACATCTTTTATATTATGATAGTCAAAAGGTTTATCATTATGGAAAATCTCCACTTCCATAGAAAAATATCCATATTGAGGATTATATAAACTATCTTCAATGAAGTCAGATACTGCCATTTTCACTTTTCTTGGTCTGGTACCGTTCCTACCTAACTTTTTGGAATTTATCATGGGATAGGTATTGAAAACTTCTTTAGGTGTCTTCTTATCAAAGGGATAATTGGTGGAATTTCTATATATATAGTCTATCAAATTGAATTTTCCAGTCTTTTGAAATGGTGATGTTGTAGAAGTATTAGATATCTTGAAAGCAAAAGTATCGGGTCTTATGGAATATTCGTGGTGAAAACTTGAATCATTCTCCCTATACTTAATCAACTTATTGTTATTAAACAACAGTCGTCTAAAAACTCTAGGCTTCATTATAGACATCGCTCGCGAAATTTTTCATATATTCATTAAATGCTCTATAAACCCCTACTTCTTCAAAGGATCCGACTAAAGTCTCGATCTATGTGAATACTCTATCCTCTTTCCCTTCAAATTCTTCAAAACATTCGATAATAGTCTTAATATTATCCAATACATTACTTACAGCAACTCTTATGACTCTATCACTTATACCTTGAAAGAAACAGATCAAAGTCTCTTTATCATTCAGGAAATCTACTGTCATTTCATCAGCTTTCAATATCGGATCTGGTCTTAAAGAATTACCAGCTATTTCAGCTTGATGTTCATTTTCAAAAGGAATGGTTATTTTTAACTTATAATCCAAAGACATAACTGAGAAAGTTTTAAGCTCGCACAATTGAGTTAAACCTTAAATGAAGTAAGCTTTTTTTCTGGTTTAATTTTATGATCTCTTACTCATAATTGGACACTCATTCATTGGCAATACTACCAAATAAGTAAATTTAAATTTTTTAGCTTGTCAATTAACATATATTTCGAGCCCCCGCCTTTCCTACCTTATTGAGACTTACAGCAGCTAAAGTTATCGCAAAAAAAACATTGAGTAATGGACGAGCCAAAGCTATCGAAGGTGATAAAGAAAAGAAAATATAGTAGAAATGGGTGTTTGGAATGTAAGAAAAGGAAGATAAAGGTATGTTTTATATTATAGGAAATTAATTATATGGTTAACTGTGTAAGTTGATGGTTACCATTGATTTTTAGACTAATTGATCTATAGACTAACTGAAATTTAGTGTGATGAAAACAAACCAGAATGTTATAATTGTGTAAAGTCGAGGAAGACATGTCATTACCCTGTTGTTAATAAAGAGTCAAATGATAATAAACTTGCATCTTTGATGAATCCTACCCCCAGTACAACTAATCAACCGGTTGATTATATACAACCTTTAACCCCATCCAATCAAACTGTTCCTCAAACAACCATCCCATCTTTTGGTTCCCTTTCAGGTTCTATTTCAGGTTCCATTTC
Source organism: Yamadazyma songkhlaensis (assembly GCA_030570975.1). Taxonomy (NCBI): domain Eukaryota; kingdom Fungi; phylum Ascomycota; class Pichiomycetes; order Serinales; family Debaryomycetaceae; genus Yamadazyma; species Yamadazyma songkhlaensis. The sequence continues at coordinate 80,473 of JAJLWX010000018.1, read as the reverse complement.
AGGTTCCATTTCAGGGTCATTACCCGGTTCAATATCTGGACCGGTGGGAGGTATAACATCTATTTCCAATTTATTTCCTGCCCACACCCCAGAAAATAGTATGATTTTACCTTTACCTGGACCTGGAGGTGTTAATGGTCTTCATACTCCTAATTTTCCTACTGATACTTATAATAGCCATTTGAATGTTGGTGGTGGAAGTGTGAATGGGAATAATTCCATACCTACCGTATCTCCTTCAGATAAATCAATTGGAGATGAATTATACTCCGGAGCATCCAATTTAGCTTCAAATTTGAATGATTTATTATCAGGAAAGTTCACATCTATTTCAGATGATCTACTAAATTCATTCCAAGACCATTTTGATCATATAATTGAACCTCAAATCCAACCAACTCCACCACCTTCCACCAAAATCAATGATGAAGTTTTTGATGATGGTCCATTAATAGCGTTCATTAATTCCTTTGATAACTTGGAGAATAATCAAAAGAATTATCTTAAATTGTTTTACGAGAAATATTCCTTATGGTTAATGCCGTTATCTCCCGTAAGTGGACCTAAGAATTTCTTCAATAAGATTATCATTCAACAAGCTCAAAGAGTGCCGTTTCTTCTTAATGCTATCTTTTCGATATCGGCATCTTTTGAATATGAAGAAAGTAAATTGTCATCTGATGATTATTACAAAAGAACTTATACTGGATTAAGTTTGAAAGGTCTTAATCAAGTTTTCAGTCAAAAATCTAAAGTATCAGAGTATATTGAACCTTTGATCTTAACAAGTTTATTATTTGTCACGGATTCAGCTTCAACTATTAATGGATCCTGGAGAGCTCATTTAAAAGGTGCTAACGATTTATTCCGTCAATATTTAGCCTTGTATAAAAAGAATAGTCCTAGTATTTTATTATCAACTACATGGTTTGCATCATTCGAAATCATTGCTGTGATAACTAACCCTGTAGGAGGTTCCATCAATAATGAGAATCATTTAGATGATATCTTGTCTCCAATTTTATATAAAGATGATTGGAATTTAGCTATTCAATTAGGTTTTGTGTTACCTAATGGGTTCAATGTTTTCCTAGGTCAATCTTCATATAACGTATCCTTATTTATTCATTTCCTTAAATTATCCATAAAAATCAGAAACAGTGAAAGAAAATCCATCGATAGTGATGATTTTGTCATTTTAATGCAATTATTTGATCAAGCTTTAAGATTTTCTTTAGCTTCTCCAAACGGTTTGATCGAACCAACCAGTCCATATTATCCAAAAACTGGAGGAATGAATTATTTACCTCATGAAACTTTTGGTTATAAGAATAATTTGGTATTTAGTTGGTTTGATTTAAGTGATAAAATCCATATCCGAGGGTTATATTTAACAGTTTTAACTAATCCTATGTACTTAAACTTACCTAATGAAAGTAAAATTGTTCAAGATGTAGTAGCCAAAATCTTAGAAATGTGTTATTTCTTTGATGGTATAAATTTTGATGTCCCTCAAAGTGAATTTAATTTTACTCAAGTCATCAAAGAGAATCCTATATTGAACGATAGAAGATTATTGATGTTACATTCATCATTATTAATCTGTGGTTCATGTTGTATTAACAAGGTTGATAGAATTAAAATTGAATTATACTTCAAAAGTTTAATCAGTCTCGGGGCTAGAACTGTAGAGAATTCTTTTAACAGATTATGCCTGCATTGGTCTGGTGATCTGAGTAAATTGGATTTTGTGCCATATTTGTAGAGTCAACACCCCTAGAGGGTTTGTAATATTTTGTATTATATATATTTCTTTTGGCAAAGTTTCACTATAGTACACTCAAATCATAAATCTTTATAAGGAACTGAATAAATCTTTGGAGGATGTTCCTTCTCTCCACAAACTTCAAATTCATTCCAAGTTTTTTGTAAGTAATCTTCCACTCCTTTACAGAATTCAATGAATCCTTCTTGATCAAAATGACCTTCAGCTTTGAATAATTGTTTTCTTTTATTGGCTAACATATCTTCAATTCTCTTGAATCTATACTCGCACCATTCAGGATAATATTCATCATGAATTGATCTTGGTAAAACTGATGGTTTGAATGAGGTTAAGACGGTAGTATCAGGAACTTCGATATCATCTGGAATATAACCAACAACTGAACTAATTCTTTCATGGTTAGTGATAGGTTTGGTGGCAATATGTTTAATAACTCTTCCTTGTAAAATAGTAGCATAACCAATTTTTGGATCATCAACAGTAACAATCTTTTCATCACCATCTTTTAATCCAGTTTTACCACCAATCATTTCATCATTGGTTGATAACATCAAAACAATGACGAAAGAATTAGAATCATAATGCCAATCATAAACTGAATCTTCTAAATTACCCTCTTTACCTAATTTTTCCCCAACTGGGTAATCCTTATTAATCAAAGATGCATTTATATGAGCTATTTCATAATCAAACATGATTTTTAACTTCACTCCGGCAATTTTATCAATGATTTCTTGAGTTCTTGGATGGGTCCATGCAGCATAAGTAAAAGGAGCTTGCTTAATATATCCACAAATTTGAAAATCCAAATTAGTTGAATTTTTAGCTAATTTAGGTAATCTACCATATTTCTTCAAACTTTCAACTTGGAAAGCTTCCCATTTCATAATATTACAAGCTTCTTCAGTAAATAATGGGAAAGGATTAGTAACACCAGTGTCACTAATAGTTGGGACATGAGTTTTGTTGATACCCAATTCACTTAATGTTAAGATTTTGAACTTCCCATAATCTTCATCTTTAAATAAAATATGTTTTTCGGGATCAAACACAGTGTGGGGATCAAAATTAGGGGTAGCTTCTAAATTTTGAACCAATTCTTTAATTTCTCCATTTATCACTTTATCAGGGATCAAATGAGAAGGACTACCATTTAAAATATTCTTATCAACTAAAACGGTCATTATGATGATTTTCAAAAGCACAAATTTAGTTTATATCGTGAATAACTAAACAATTCTGGTGATATCAAATGTTGTTCATGGAGATTTTCTAAGCTTTTAATAATGATGAAAAAACTTTCTTTCTCTGTAATTCCGTGCGGAAATCTCCTCAAATTCCGAATTTTCATGGAATTCTATTACAAATTCCTTTCATGATGGAAAATAAACAGTAATAACTTTATGATCATGTGGTCTTTTGGTCAGTGTATAAGGCCATGTTGACATTCTTAACCTGCTTGTTCATGTTTCTCCCGTCGTAATGAAGATTTCCTCTTATCGCGCCAAATCAATTTGCAACATGAAAATAATTCCGTGATTTTCTTTATCGATTTCCATTCAATAAGATGTCAGATACGAGATTTTCCTCGACTGATTTGTCGATCTCCAACTTTCTGATCTTCGTCATGGATTGCCTTACATAGAACATGTTTATCTACCCAACACGTAACCCCAAAGTTCAATATATTATTAAACTTTTATTTTCCAACTTTATATTTTGTCAACGAAATTTGTAAAAACTGCAAATTCCTTAAAACTCTTAATTGTGAAAATTACAAAAATTTTTAAAAGTGTCGAACTGTAGTTTTATGAGTAGTTCTATCATACATAACACATCAAGAGATCATCAAATAATAAATTGAAAAAAGATTATTTTATGGATATTCATATTAATTAACCGAAGTGGGAATCGATGATATTTAAGAAAATTGAAACATTCTTTTACCAAAGGGCTAATACTCGATTACGAAAAACTCCATGATTACCAATAGGGCAGTTCCAAGCAATTGTGATCTTATCTTCTCGAAAAGGACTTATATTGGGATACTGGAATGAATATTCCGCGATAGGCGCAATGTTGACTTATCCATGGAATTATATTGGGTGGCTTTCGGCCTCACGTGAGATACGGTGGAGTTATAAAACCAAGAAACTACGGGGATGGTAAATGCAAGGTAATTCTTAAGCCAACAAAATGGCTCGACATGGAAATTTTCGGCGATGGATACCCCATTATATGAACATTATTTAAAACAAGATTGATTATGCGGTAGATTGTTATAATGAACAATTACATATGTAACTAACCGTTGAAGATTAGATCTTATTGTAGAAGGGTATTTAAGCCGATTTTGTCGATTTTCGTTCACCAACAAAGCAAAATAGTGGCTTTATCTAATTACTTATCAGCGCCATTGACCTAATTAGGTAAAACTTAATCTACGCGCAATATGCAACCTACCCTCTCGATTAGATAAGGTACAATGTCTATAAATACCTAATGGTCCCCTCTAATTAAAAACCAGAAAAAAGCCATGACTATGAGCGATAGAGAATCTAACGAGAAAGAACAACATCATACCGAAGTTGGATCTGTTCAAAGTACAGAAAAAGATGAATTAGTTCAAAAAATTGAAGCTGAAACTCATCATAAAGTTCTTGGATTGAATTATTATGCTGAATCCCAAAAGATCCCACAAGAAGAAATTGATGAACTTTTCCCTAAAATTAGAAGAAAAATCGATATGAGATTACTTTCTTTATTATTTATTACTTATATGCTTCAATTTTTAGATAAATTGAGTTTAAATTATGCTAATGCTTATTCATTCAGTCCTGATTTAGGTTTGAATGTTGGACAAAGATATTCTTGGGTTGCCAGTATCTTTAATTTTGGTTATTTAGCTGGGGCCATACCTGCAAATTATATTGTTCAAAGAGTTCCATTAGCTAAATTTGCTGCTTGTAGTTTATTTGTTTGGAGTGTTTTATTAGTTGCTCATGTTGGAGCTAAAAATTATGGTGGGATTTTAGTTCTTCGTTTCCTTTTAGGATTATTAGAAGCTCAAGTTAGTCCAATTTGTATGAATATGGTTAAATTATTCTATAAAAGATCAGATCAACAATTTAGAGAATTTTGCTTTTTAAGTGCTAATGGTATTAGTACTATGGTTGGTTCATTATTAGGATTTGGTTTGGGACATGCCCATTCAGGAGCTTTAAAAGAATGGCAATTGATCTTTTTAGTTATTGGATTAATGAATTTCGCTTGGTGTTGGGTTTTCCTTTATTTTGGACCTGATTCACCAGCTGAAGCTAAATTTTTAACAGAAAAGGAAAAAGCTATTGTTATTTCAGTTATTTCAACTAATTCTCAAGGTTTACAAGATAAACATTATAAAATGAATCAAGTTAAAGAATGTTTAATTGATCCAGCAGTTTGGATCTTAGTTTTAATTGGTCTTGGTGCAGGTATTATTAATGGTGGTGTATCAAATTTTGCTTCTTCATTAATTAAAGGTTTTGGATTTACTGGTTTAGATGCAACAATTCTTCAATTACCAACTGGTGCTATTGAATTTGTAGTTATTCTTGGTTTTGGTATATTATCATTATTTGTTAAGAATACCAATTTTATTGCTTTATTCTTTGGTTGTGCTTTACCATTAGCAGGATTAATTGGTATTAAATTAATTCCAAATTCCGAAAAATGGGCTTTAGTTGGATGTACTTGGTTACAATATATTGTTGGATTACCCGTTATTTCATGTTGGACTTATTTAGTTGGAAATGTTGCTGGATCAACTAAAAAAACTATGGCCAATGGTATGTGGTTTTTATTTTATGCTGCAGGTAATATTATTGGTGCTAATATTTTCTTTGCAAGAGAAGCTCCAAAATATCAAAGTGCTATGACTGCATTAATTATTTGTTATTGTGTTATGATTGGTCTTGATGGTGCTTATTTTGCTTTAGTTTACTTCAGAAATAAAAAGAGAAATCAATTACAAGGTGGTCATACTGAAGAAGTTCAACAACAAGCTATTCTTGATGGTTATAAAGATCAAACTGATTTTGAAAATAAAGGTTTTAGATATAATTATTAAGTGTTAGGGTTATTATATATTAGTGTTCATATCTCTTTAAAATCCTAGATTATTATCAACAAAGAAATTAGGTAAGGAATCCATTTGATTTGAAACGAAATCATTCATTTGATTATTTAAATAATCAGCAAATCTATCAGTATCATCTCTGTTGATGATATTAGCCAATGATGGATTATTACTTGGTGAATCAGTAGTTGATCTTTCATAAAATGGATTAGCAACTTCTTCTGAAAATACAAATGGGAAATCAAGAGGTTTCTCTTTGGAAAATATTTGGGGTGCTATTTTGGCCATTCTATCCATTTGATTTTCATAAATTTCATTTCTTGGAGTTTTATTACCAGTTTTGGAATCAACAATAGCTATAACAATTTGTAAGAAGAATTTCATAATAACAGCTTGTAAACCAAATCTATTATTATGTAAATTAAAAGAAACTGTATCTTCAGTATAATCAGCAAAAGCAGTTTCAAACATGAAATTACTAACTTGTAAAAGTAAATCAATATCATGTTTAACATCAATATGATGAGGTGCATACATTAAAGTTGTTGAAAGAATTAAAAATGCAGCAAATGGATAAAATGACATCCAAACAAATCCAAATGATTGAATTATTAATGGTTTACATTTTAATGTTAGGTATAAAATAGTTCTTGCACTTTTATTTGAAATAGTTCTAAAAGTTTGCATTTTAGATGATTCATTAGTTGATGAGGTTAAAAATGGTACTCTATTTGTAACCATTAATTGGAAAAAGAAAACAAATTGCATATTTAAAACTCTATCATAAAGAACAGCTTCATTCTTTTGACTTCTTTTAATATTTTCAATATGATAATCGATATACTTGTTGAAATCAGTTTCATCATAAAATCTCGGTTTGAATTCTCCAATTAATCTATCAATAATCATTAAACTTGTTTGATTTAATTCTTGAAGTAAAGATTCAAGATTTTCTACAGTTACTAAATCATCAACATTAGCAAATAATCGGAAATATGAATAAAATCTTAATTTTGATATTGAATATTCACAATAATTGGAAATTTCCGAATATTTCTTATTATTATAAAGATTAAGTACAACTTCTCTTTTAAGGAATCCGATATTTGTTTTAGCATCATAATGTTCAATTGAAGATTCTCCAACATCAAACAGTTGTAACATTGTATTCATATCATAATGGAAATCGGTAATAATATCAAAAGTATTAATAATTGGTTGTTTACCATGCCTAAAACAAAATTCAATATCAAGATGTAAACATAATTCCCATAATTTTTTATAAAGATGAACTTTTGCTGGATCGAGCTTAGTATAAGTTAAAGGTTTATGTAAACCAAATTCTTGAGCAAATCTTATAGCTGTTGATAGTATAATATAGGTAATTTCAATCATTATTATACCTGAAGCTTCAAGACTTGCTACTAACATTAATAATGAACGAATAGTTTCAAATCCTAAAGATAATACTCCAATTCTTTGATATATTAGAATTGATGATGTTAATAAGTCATCATAATGACTATATAATTCAGCATTAGTATATTTTTCCAATATAGGATTATATTTCTTACTCAGTTTCAAGTTTTTAGTACTGATTTTAACATTTATGGATAAGGATATCACTGCACATAACAATAACAAGGTTGATTTATTCATCAACTTTTCAGAGAAATAATATTGATAAATCAACTCATCTAATTCTTCACTTGATATCATACAATCCATAGCATCACTATTATGTTTAGTTAATTGAACTAATGCCATTACATATTGATATTCTAATCTAATAGGTTTAATGAGATATTTCTCTTTATTGGTGGCATTAATATCTATAGGATCAACAAATTTTTGAAAGAATGTAACTTGTTTGGAGAAAAAGAATAAAGGGACTTTCTTAAAATAATTCAAATAATCTTTTTGATGAGGTGGTAAAGAATCATCAATCCATTTCATTGATTTAGTTGAACAAATTGAATAAAATGAATGGTTTTCAAAAAATCTTTGTCTGAAACTAGGAACTCCTCTATCTTGACTATAAACAAGATCTTCATATTCAAATTTACTATGATGATTAACTTGAGGACTTGAATTTGATGTATTTGACGTGACTGATGACTCTGTTTCATTTGAACTTGAAATTAAATTTGACGAGCTAGATCGAGATTCAAATGATCCTCTGGTATCTCCAGGTTTAATATTTTCAATTTTATTAACCACATTAACTAAAATATCTTCTAATCTACTTAATCTATCTTCCATTATTTGCTTCCTATTCTTACTTGAACTTTTCAGGATTTCCATTTTAACCTTATTTTTATCTTCAAAAACACATTCTATGGGGACTTTTTTATTTATACAATTGGAACATGGTTGTTCTCCAGAACACTTGATCTTTTTCCGCCTACAGCTTTCACAAGCTACTCTTGTTCTAGATAACTTATCCATGATCTAATACGATCAGTGCGAAAAATCTATGTAAGAATAAAGAGGCGATACTTTCCCATCCACTACCTGGGAAGAAGGAAGTGTAGATTTTTGTCCATTATTAAGTTTTTGTTCATTATAAGGTTCTTGTGGGTTATCAGGTATTTATGAACTTTCATATGTTTGTTAACTCAAAAATTTTTCAACTCTCAAAATCACTTTACAAAATCATCTGCTTATGTAGGCTTTTACTGTGGTTCATGACCTGGACAAAGGTAAATAATCGGAGAAAATACCTTACCACCTTTACCAAGCCTCTTTAAGACCAATATCTGTTATCTTTTGCAATAAGAAACAATACATATTCGCAGTCAGGCCTTCTTATGGTGAGATTACCGATGTGACATGAATACCTGCAGAGTATTCTATGAAACCATCATTTTCCTAATAAGGGTCTTTGGAGTTGAAGAGTACTGTATAATATCGATTTACATCACCGCCATTTGATTTCAACGAATAAGGAGCAAGTTTGAAAATGGTTGCGCAATATTTTCAGCCGCATTGAGCATTAAACATCATGGGGCCAGCCCATAATTTTGGGGTCTTTTGATAACAATTGCAAGAGACATTTCAATAATCAATAATTTCAATTACTAAAACTTTCAAGTCCAGAACTAAATATTCTTAAAGTTTAAATAAGCCCTTTTGGGTCGGTATCATCATGATCGTATCCGATGGCGTTATACGACGGTGGTAGGAGTTAAAAGAAAAATCTCGGAAAGTAGACAGAAATAAGTTACCGAATTTTTTTGCAAAAAATTCCCGCTGCACAGCGCAAAGGACAACGGAAGGTAAAAGGCTGGAGGGCGGCCGGTAAGCCCACAAATTGAAGTAATTCAGGGATTTTCAAATCTGGGCATTGGGGTAATTTTCAATTATTAATTGAAGCTTTTTACTAATATCTTGCCAATCCGTGTGGTTTCATATCTCTAAAATGTAAAAGAAGCTATGATCTAAATGAGTAATAATTCGGAATATCTTTTTTTAAAATAATTCCGGGTCGGGATAGTTTTTTTGAACCAGAAACCCGTGCCGACATTTTTTTATTTTAGGAAAAAAGAAAACATAGAAAACCATAAATACTTGACCGTCCGCAAAATTTCAATTCCATTAAGTGATGAGTGAAAAAGAAGGAAGTTCTTCAAACTACGAAGATTCTTCAATCAAAGAGTTTCACAATGATGGACATGATCATGATCATGATATCAATGATTATCATGGATTTGATGATGCTGCATCTGATCAAGTTCGTAACTTGGCTAGAACTTTAACTAACCAATCTCATTCAAATTCTATTACTGAATCATCACAAGATTTAATTAAGTACTTATCACATATGTCACAAGTTCCTGGTGTTGAACCATTTGCTGCTGAAGAAATCGATGAAAGATTAAATCCAGAATCTGATAATTTCGATGCTAAATTTTGGGTGAAAAATTTAAGAAAATTAAAGGATAGTGACCCAGATTATTATAAATCTTCAAGTCTTGGTATTGCTTATAGAAATTTAAGAGCTTCTGGGGTTGCTACTGATTCAGATTATCAAGCTACTGTTACTAATGCTATTTGGAAAGTTGGTACTGAATATGCAAGAAAATTGAAAAAAGTCGATGAATCACGTTATTTTGATATTTTAAAATCAATGGATGCTATTATGAAACCAGGTGAAGTTACTGTTGTTTTAGGTAGACCAGGTAGTGGTTGTTCAACTTTATTGAAAACCATTGCTGCTCATACTTATGGTTTTAGAGTTGGTGAAGAATCTAAAATTTCTTATGATGGTTTAACACCTGATGAAATTGTTAAACATCATAGAGGTGATGTTATTTATTCAGCAGAAACTGATGTTCATTTCCCTCATTTATTAGTTGGTGATACTTTAGAATTTGCTGCTAGATTAAGAACTCCTCAAAATAGAGGTAATATTGATAGAGAATCTTATGCTAAACATATGGCTGCTGTTTATATGGCTACTTATGGTTTATCTCATACTAGATTTACTAATGTTGGTAATGATTATGTTAGAGGTGTTTCTGGTGGTGAAAGAAAAAGAGTTTCAATTGCTGAAGTTTCATTATCTGGAGCTAATTTACAATGTTGGGATAATGCTACTAGAGGTTTAGATGCTGCTACTGCTTTAGAATTCATTAGAGCTTTAAAAACTTCTGCTACTATCTTAGATGCTACTCCATTAATCGCTATTTATCAATGTTCTCAAGATGCTTATGATTTATTTGATAATGTTGTTGTTTTATATGAAGGTTATCAAATTTTCTATGGTAAAGCCGATAAAGCTAAAAAATTCTTTGAAGATATGGGTTATATTTGTCCTCAAAGACAAACTACTGCTGATTTCTTAACTTCTATTACTAACCCTGCTGAAAGAGTTATTAGAGAAGGTTTTGAATCAAAAGTTCCAAGAACTTCTAAAGAATTTGAAACTTATTGGAAAAATTCTCCTGAATATGCTTCTTTAGTTGAAGAAATTGAAGATTATTTCGTTAAAAGTGAAGCTGAAAATAAATCTCAAACTTATCATGAAGCTCATGTTGCTAGACAATCTAATCATATTAGACCAGGTTCTCCTTATACTGTTTCATTCTTTATGCAAACAAAATATATTATGCAAAGAAATATTTTAAGAATTAAAGGTGATCCTTCAGTTACTATATTTTCAGTTTTCGGTCAAGGGGTTATGGGTCTTATTTTATCATCTGTTTTCTATAATTTAGATCAAACTACTGCTTCTTTCTATTATAGAGGTGCTGCTATGTTCTTTTCAGTTTTATATAATGCTTTTGCTTCCTTATTAGAAATTATGTCATTATTCGAAGCTAGACCAATTGTTGAAAAGCATAAACAATATGCTTTATATAGACCAAGTGCTGATGCTTTTGCTTCAATTATTACTGAATTACCAACTAAATTTGCCATGTCTTCATCATTTAATCTTATTTTCTATTTCATGGTTAACTTTAGAAGAAATCCTGGTAGATTTTTCTTTTATTGGTTAATGGGTTTCAGTTGTACTTTAGTTATGTCCCATTTATTTAGATCTATTGGGGCTGTTTCAACCTCACTTCCTGGTGCTATGACTCCAGCTACTGGTTTATTATTAGCTATGGTTATCTTTACTGGTTTCGTTATTCCAACACCTAAAATGTTGGGATGGTCAAGATGGATTAATTATATTAATCCTGTGGGTTATGTATTTGAAAGTTTAATGACTAATGAATTCCATGATAGAGAATTTAAATGTGCTTCTTATATTCCAACTGGTCCAGGTTATGATACTTCCGATCATGCTCATCAAATTTGTTCAACTGTTGGTTCAGTTGTTGGTAATGAATATGTTAATGGTACTGATTATCTTGCCATTTCTTATGAATACTTCAACTCCCATAAATGGAGAAATTTCGGTATCACTGTTGCTTTCATCATTTTCTTCTTGGGTATTTATATTTACTTAACTGAATCAAATAAAGGTGCTATGCAAAAGGGTGAAATTGTTTTATTCTTAAGAGGTTCATTAAAGAAACATAAAAAGGAAGCTGCTGCTAAGAAACAAGCTTTAAGTAATGATCCAGAAAATCAATTAACTAATGAAAAAATCACTCTTAAAGATGAAATTGAAGCTAAAGAACCTTCATCAAGTGGTGATGTTGAAAAAATGATGGATAAAAACACTAACATCTTCCACTGGAGAGATTTGACCTATCAAGTTAAGATTAAAACTGAAGAAAGAGTCTTGTTAAATCATATTGATGGTTGGGTTAAACCTGGTCAATTAACTGCTTTAATGGGTTCTTCTGGTGCTGGTAAAACTACTTTATTAAATTGTTTAAGTGAAAGAGTTACTACTGGGGTTATTACTGATGGGGTTAGAATGGTTAATGGTAATCCATTAGATTCTTCTTTCCAAAGATCAATTGGTTATGCTCAACAACAAGATTTACATTTATCAACTTCTACTGTTAGAGAAGCTTTAAGATTCTCTGCTTATTTAAGACAACCTGATCATGTTTCTAAAAAGGAAAAAGATGATTATGTTGAGTATGTTATTGATTTATTAGAAATGTCTGCTTATTCTGATGCTGTTGTTGGGGTTGCTGGTGAAGGTCTTAATGTTGAACAACGTAAACGTTTAACTATTGGGGTTGAATTAGCTGCTAAACCAAAATTATTATTATTCTTAGATGAACCAACTTCAGGTTTAGATTCCCAAACTGCTTGGTCAGTTTGTAAATTAATGAGAAAATTAGCTGATCATGGTCAAGCTATTTTATGTACTATCCATCAACCTTCAGCTATCTTATTACAAGAATTTGATAGATTATTATTCTTACAAAAAGGTGGTCAAACTGTTTATTTCGGTGATTTAGGTGAAAATTGTTCTACTTTAATTAATTATTTCGAAAAATATGGTGCTGATCCATGTCCTAAAGAAGCTAATCCTGCTGAATGGATGTTACATGTTGTTGGTGCAGCCCCTGGTTCTCATGCTAAACAAGATTATTTTGAGGTTTGGAAAAATTCTACTGAATATGCTGAAGTTCGTAGAGAATTACAATACATGGAAACTGAATTAGTTAAATTACCAAAAGATGAAAGTCCTGATGCTCATAGAAAATATGCTGCTAATATGTTTAAACAATATCTTCTTGTTACTTGGAGAGTTTTACAACAAGATTGGAGAACTCCAACTTATATCTATTCAAAGATTTTCTTGGTTGTTACTGCTGCTTTATTTAATGGGTTCTCTTTCTTTAAAGCTGATTTAACTGTTCAAGGTTTACAAAATCAAATGTTTTCAGTCTTTATGTCATTTATTCCTTTAAATACTTTAGTTCAACAGATGTTACCATATTTCGTTTTACAAAGAGATTTATATGAAGTTAGAGAAGCTCCTTCAAGAACTTATTCTTGGTTTGCTTTTATTTGTGCCCAAATGACTGCTGAAATTCCTTTCCAAGTTGGTATTGGTACTGTTGCATTCTTCTGTTGGTATTACCCTGTTGGATTATATAGAAATGCTATTCCAACTGATTCTGTTGATTCAAGAGGGGTTTTAATTTGGTTATTCATGATTTGTTTCTATGTTTATTGTTCAACTTTAGGTCAATTATGTATGTCATTCAATGAATTGGCTGATAATGCTGCTAATTTAGCTGTTATGTTATTCACTATGTGTTTGAATTTCTGTGGGGTTTTAGCAGGTCCTGATGTTTTACCAGGTTTCTGGATTTTCATGTACAGATGTAATCCATTTACTTATTTAATTCAAGGTATTTTAGCAACTGGTTTATCTAATACTAAAGCTACTTGTTCAAATGCTGAATTATTAGTATTTTCACCACCTGATGGTCAAACTTGTGGTGAATATATGGCCAATTATATATCTATGGCTGGTGGTAATTTACTCGATCCAGATACTACTGGTCGTTGTTCTTATTGTGCAATTGGTGATACCAATACTTATTTGGCTTCAATCAATTCATACTTTTCAGAAAGATGGAGAAATTTCGGTATCTTCATTGCTTTCATTTGTTTTAATATGATTGCTACTGTCTTCTTCTTCTGGTTAGCTAGAGTTCCAAAAGGTAACAGAGAAAAGAAGAAGTAATCGACAATAATTAATATATAGTTTTAGAATTTGCGGCCTCTCAGTAAACCTCAGTGAAACCTGCCGCCGAGAGCCTCACTCCCGAGAGCCTCACCACTCCCGACAGCCCACTCTCAGTCCCGTGAGGGACTGAGTGAGGGACTGAGTGCCTCAATCGGACATTAAATTCCAGTGAGACAACTATCAGGAGATCTTTCTCTCAGGCCATTTGACCTTAAATATGTAAAATTCCTTTATCGTATAAAATCTTTAGGTGATTTATATCCATCAACATCTGACGTATCGTATCATTTTATAGTTCATTATACTATAAAATCATCATTGGTCGCACTGAAAAATCATTATCACATATCTTGTACATACAAATCATGAGTTACGACTTAAAAGATGTGTCTATAAGTGTTTTAGACCGTATGGAATCATTGATTCGTTTCAAACAAAAGGAAATAGCTGGAGCTCTTGAAGCTATTGATGGAGGTAAGTTCAGAGTTGATGAATGGCAAAGAGAAGATGGACATGGAGGTGGAGTTACCATGGTTTTACAAGATGGTAAGATTATTGAAAAGGCTGGGATTGGTATTTCAATGATTGAAGGTGTTTTACAACCTTTAGCAGTTACAAGAATGAAAGTTAATCATAAAAATTTAAAAGCTGCAGCTGATGGAACTGTGAAATTTAGAGTTCGTGGATTATCAATGATTGTTCATGCTAAGAATCCTCATGCCCCAACTGTTCATCTTAATTATAGATATTTTGAAACTATTGACCCAGATACTGGATTACCTGATACTTGGTGGTTTGGTGGAGGTGCTGATTTAACTCCTTGTTATTTATATGAAGAAGATGCTAAATTATTCCATTTACAACACAAAAATGCTTTAGATACTCTTGATAAAGAATTATATCCAAAATATAAGAAATGGTGTGATGAATACTTTTTTATAAAACATAGAGGAGAATCAAGAGGTATTGGAGGGATCTTTTTTGATGATTTTGATGCTAAACATCCAACTGATTTATTATTATTGGTTGAAAGTTGTTTTAATGCTTTCTTGAATTCTTATATTCCAATTTTAGCCAAAAGAATCCATTCTCCTTTTACGGAAGAAGAAAAAAATTGGCAACAAATAAGAAGAGGAAGATATGTGGAATTTAATTTGGTAATTGATAGAGGTACTCAATTTGGTTTACAAACTCCTGGGGCTAGAATTGAAAGTATTTTAATGTCGTTACCTTTAAATGCTACTTGGATTTATGATCATCATCCAGAACCTGGTTCCAGAGAAGAACAATTATTGGACGTTTTAAAGAATCCTAGATCATGGCTTGAATAGATACTTTTATGACTTTTACATAATTTTATGACTCTTGTGTTTACGTAAATGTAACTTTGACGTATTTCTTTCACAAGCTTTAGAGGTGCATTGAATGGGGCGATTCTAAGACTAAAATAGATTTGTTGTGAGCCATGATAATTGACAGGGGAATGAGAGGAGTCTCAACATCTGAAGTTGCTGTTCTCAAAACATATCTTCTATTCTGCCTCAAAGTTCCTCGTCGTATCCCACCATCTCCCATCTGTCATATCCCCCGTTACTTCATCCCTCTCAACCCCATCTCATCGCCTCTCATCACCTTCCCATCTCATCTGCATCGGGACATTTTGACGACGTGCGACAACCCACGAGATGAGAAAGTGAGCAGAGAAAAAAAAATATCTCAAAAGCAAAGGTATATAACAAGGTAAACCTCCCATAGAATCTGATATAATAACAACATTGTATCCGATTAGTCAAACTATGATCACAAGCTTAAGTTAAATAAATTCAAAGCTGTGAAGTATATATTTAAAATAAACCTTTTAGGAGAATATCATGTCTGACTCAGAAAGTACTCATTCCCATAGAGATCTCGGTGTTCATGCCGATGAACAATTTGATGAAGTTTTAGATGATCATAGACATCAACCTTCATCTTTACCTCCTCCATCTTCCAATTTCCAACAACCTCCTATCAGTATTCTTGAAAATAATCCTTATGGAGGTGAGTCTTTGACTATTCCTCAAAGAAGTGGTAGGACTGACACTTCTAAAAGATATGCTAGAAGAAGTTCAAGAAGTCATTCTTTTGGTGATGGAGATTTGGATCCTAAAGATCAAAGACATTTAAATCAAAATATTTCTTTCAAGAAAAGTCCTTCAGTTAAGAAGAAAAGAAAAAATACAAGAAGTGGTTCAAGTAATTTAGAAGCAGACCTTGCATCTCCTATGATGAGAATGAAAACTAATGATACTGTTCATTCAGATGAAAAGGAAAGAGCAAGAAGACCTTCAGAATCTTCTATTGATAGCGATGTGGTAAGTCATGGATCTAGAAGTTCTCAAGAAACTGAAGAAGATGTTTGTTTCCCTATGTTAAGAGAACATGTAAGAGAAGCCAATGGAATTAATTTGGCTGTTTTGGATGAGTTCATAAATGAAGAAAGAAGTTATACTGCAGCTTCAAAATTACAACAAGAAAGTATACAACAAAATGCTACTACTTCTTCAAGAGCAAGACATCATTCAACAGCTTCTTTAAAATATACTCCAAAGAATATTTTACGTAAAACCTTAACAAATTTCAAATTACCTACTGACAATACTATTCAAGAAGATAAAAGAGAAAGTTCAAGTTATGATGACGAAAAAGGTTCACCTTTAAGTGATGATTTTGTTACTTTCACCAATAATAGATCTGATTCTGATTCTAATAATGAATTACCAGAAAGATTTACTTTCTTTAATAGTAATATGGATGAAACTGTTAGAGGTGCAGATTTACCAGGTTTAACTCATCCAGGTCAAAGTATTGATGAACTTTTCAATTATGGTGATGATGGAATTTGGTGGTTAGATTGTACTTGTCCTACAGATGCTGAAATGAAAGTTATTTCCAAAGCTTTTGGGTTACATCCTTTGACTTCAGAAGATATTAGAGTTCAAGAAAGTAGAGAAAAAGTGGAATTGTTCAGAAACTATTATTTTGTTTGTTTCCATACTTTTGAACCTGATAAAGAATCTGAAGATTATTTGGAACCTATCAATGTTTATATAGTTGTGTTCAGAACTGGGATCTTAACTTTCCATTTCTCACCTGTTGATCATGGTGCTAATGTCAGAAGAAGATTGAGACAATTATCTGATTATGTGGATGCTACAGCTGATTGGATTTGTTATGCAATCATTGATGACATTACTGATGCTTTTATCCCTGTTATTACAGGTATTGAATATGAAGCTGATGCTATTGAAGATTCAGTATTTGTTGCAAGAGAAACTGATTTCGGTTTAATGTTACAAAGAATTGGTGAATCAAGAAGAAAAGTTATGACTTTAATGAGATTATTATCAGGTAAAGCTGATGTTATTAAAATGTTTGCAAAAAGATGTCAAGATGAAGCTTTTAAACTTCAACCTCAACCAATTCCTTCATCTACAAATTTAAGTGGTATGGATCAAGAACAACATCCTCCTCAACAATCACAATCTCAATTTGGTTTCGGTCATGATGGCTCTGGAGGAATCTCTTTTGGTCCTCAACCAGGAGCTCCTCCTAATATGATGGCTTCTAATCAATATCAATTCCATAGTTCAGGTAATTATACTCAACCAAGAGCTGATATCGCTTTATATTTAGGAGATATCCAAGATCACGTGGTAACAATGTTTCAAAATTTGTTAGCTTATGAAAAAATCTTCAGTAGATCACATACCAATTATTTGGCTCAATTACAAGTTGAATCTGTTAACTCCAACAATAAAGTTACTGCAATGTTATCTCAAGTTACCGTCATTGGTACAATCTTATTACCATTGAATGTTATAACAGGTTTGTTTGGTATGAATGTCACAGTTCCTGGACAAGATGGTGGTACATTACAATGGTTTTTCGGTATTCTTGGTTTTATGGCATTTGTAGTTTTAATGTTCTTCCTTTTTGCTAGATTCTGGTTAAAGAATCTTTTAAATCCTGAACCTGAAAGAGGTGCTGGGTCAAGTAGAAGATCATTAAGAAGTTTTGGTATTAAAAAAATGGGTCCTGCTAAATCAATAGTCAGTTTCCCTGGTTATGATTAGAGCAATATATAGATAGGTAGGGTTTTTTATTGGATTAATAGATATATTTAATCATGTTTATGCTTCTCTTTCTTATCTTTTTTATCTTTCTTGTGCTTTTTATCTTTCTTCTCCTTCTTCTCTTCAACGGGGATCCAGATAGATTCACCATCGTCATCCTTGATCTTTTGATCTTTAAATACTTCTTTTCTCCATTCAGTTACTAATCTCTTCTTCTTATACTTTCTTCTGTCTTTGACTCTTAATTCTTGAGGTCTATAAGGAGCAAATTTCTTGATTCCAATATAACTATTCAATTGTTTATCATCAGCCATGAAGATATCTCTGGTGGTTAATCCATAACTTTCAGGTGAAACTTCACGATATTTGAATTTAATATCATCATCTTTACTTCTTCCCCTTTCATCTTCTTCCTCTATTTCTTCGATTATTTTGGTTTTGTTAGCTTCAACAATGGCTTGAGCTTTTTCTTTGACTGATTTCTTAGACTTTTTAGCTTCTTTCTTCTCTTTTAATTTATCTTTTTTAGATTTCTTTGGTTTTTCTTCATCTTCAATATCAGATAAGTCCATATCACTGAATTCTGGTTTAGAGATTTCTTCTCCATAATATTGTTCATTGAAAATTTCGGCCATTTTATTATCCCAATCAGCATCATCAAAATCATCATTCAATAAAGAATCTCCAAAGACTTTTTCAAGAACTTCTTCTTTAATATCTCCACCGATTTCATTTTTGATTTTGTTCAATCTGTCAGTAACTTTGTTGACTTTAGCAACTTCTTTCTTTCTTAATTTCTCTTCTTTGGCCTTTAACTCATTCAATTTCTCTTCATGTTGTCTTTCTCTTTGTCTCTTTCTGGAATTGGTTTTATCTCTTCTTAAAGTGGCTTGATTACGAGCATATGAGATAATTTCAGCAGCATTTTCTTCTTCGTAACGGAAATTGTATGCATTTTCAAATTTTTCTGCTGCTTCATCGAATTCATCATCATCTTCACCTTTTCTATCAAGATTTATAACTTTATCTTTCTTTGTAGGAATCCATGCTTTTTTATCAAGGAAACTTTGTAAGAAATCATTTTCATTAACTTCAGGATCAGGTAAAGTAGTAGGTTCATCATCAGGTTTATCATCAGTTTCTTTCTTTTTCAAGAAATCATCATCTTCATCACTATCATCATCATTGAAAGCACTTTTAATATCAGACAAAAGTTGATTTCTTTCTTCTCTTTCGGTTACTACAAATGGTTTTTCTCCATCAACAGTTCCATATTCATTATCATATTCATCTTCTTTGTATCCTCCTGATAACAAATTCATTCTGTGATAATCTTTTAAATACATTGGTTTTTCTTTTTTATCGGTAACTACTTCTTCATCTTCGTCATAAAATTTAGTATCTTTATCAAGTAATTTAGAAGGATCGGTCTTAATAGCTTCTAAAACTTTACTAATACCTTTATCAATGTTTTCAGTTACTAAATCTCCATATTCATCTTCATCTTCACTTTCCTCACTTTCTTCACTTTCACTCTCACTTTCAACTTTTTGAACTTTCTTCTTTGGTTGTTCAGCTTGAGGTTTTGCTTCAGTCTCCTGTTGGAGTTTAAGTTCGGCTTCCTTAGCCTTCTTAGCAGCAGATTTCTTTCTAGCCATTAGATGCGATGAGATGAGATTTTCGCGAAATCTTATATTCCTATAACTTAGAGGGTTGATAAAATTCAACTGCTTGTTTTGTCTCATACCACCAACGGTAAGCCATCTCACAACGATTCAAGTCGAGATTTTCACTTATAACTTTCCATAACATGTCAATTAAGTATGAACGTTCGTTTTGATTACTTGAATTAATGATGATCATTGTTTTGTCTAACCATTTGACAAATATAGATAAGGGTAAATATGGGATTAAATTGATGAATGATAAGATCAAGGCTTCCCTAGAAGTTTCTGGGACCACACGTTTGGTGAACGTGTAGTCTTTCTTTGGTGGATCGGGTAAAATGTCTAATTTTATGAAATCTTTTGGTTTCTTTAGTTTATTCTCTTTAATGATATTGACTTGTTCTTTTTTGACGTCCAAAGCCTTGATGGTTGATTCAGCAGTAATTTCAGGAATTGGTTGAGCGGAATTGAAGTTACCACTTTGGGGTTTAAAAGGTAATCCTGGTCTGGTATTTAAGCATTTGAAGTAGTAGAATTCTAAAAACTCTTCTGAAGAATTGGGATGAATGGAATCATTGTATGTGATAGGTTTTGATAATATGACTTTTCCGATAGTTTCAATAGCAATACTAAGTTGATGTGCAGATAGGAGATGGGGGAACTGATGGGTTAAGAGTTCAACATATTGCATTCCCTGTTTCAAATCAATGGTCTCTGAAAAACATAATAAAACCACCGAATGACATGCTTCAATCAAGTCGTAATCTCTAATAGATTGATTATTGATGATATCAAGACATAATGAGAAGATCTCTTTGGAAAAAGGACTATTTTTATTGGTCTGTAAGTAATTTTCCCATAACCCAAATACGAATAACACTCTACTTCTGTTGATATAGTTGATATTCAATGCTTCATGATATAAGTTGACATTTGGGTATCCGAAGAACCACATGGACATTTTTTCTAATTCTGTGGTCAGATACTTGTTGGAAAGAATGATTTCAAGACTCAAATAGTAAATGAAGTTGTATGAATCGAAACCTCCTTGACCAATGGAAAGAAGAACATGGTTCAAGTAGTATAAACATTCCAAGATCTTAAAAGTGATTTGTCTGTAATCTTTTTCAATATTATATGATCTGAAGAAACTGAAGCCTTTATTACTCAATAAGAATCTTGTCAAGACCCCTTGAGATATTATGCATTCTCCAAAAAAGATGGATTTCATCAAGAACCAAAAATTCTGATGTTCTGAGGAATTGTTAGTTAAACTGGATTTATGATTGAAGACAGACTTTTGACTAAGTTCCGATAATGATTGGTTGAATTGTTTGATCTTCATGACATTATCCATGATCAACAGGAAGGACTCGGTATTTAGGGGGAGAATGGTAAAGTAGTTTTCTAGTAAAAAGCATAACCGGTTCAAATGTTTGATCACAGGTTTTTGAGTTACCTCAACATTCCCTCCAGTTAAGAAACTTTCATAGACCTGACACCCATAACTATGGTTGGAGAATAATAATTGAATCAATTTATTGATGATAAATGCATTGGATAACTTCCCAGTGTAATCTTTGACAGATTCATGGTCCTTCTTGAATGTAATGGAATAACTAAGTAAGGTCAAGTTGATGATGTTATCTGAGTTGTAATTAGTCAAGGCATAGTTCAAACATTGTTTGTACAATTTACTGATTTGAGTGTCCCAGTCCTGGAAAAACCATCTGTATTCTAAAATGTTCTGGTTAGTATATAAGTCATCTCTCAAACCATTAGATAATTGGATACCCGAAATGATAGGTAATACTTTCCAACTATTGTGGACCATATCAAAATGAGCAAAGTTCCTAAGTTCTTGAAGAATCACAGTGTACCAATTTTTTATCGTCAAGGTAGGTTGGGATGTAGTCAACTTTTTATCAGTTATAGATTTGAAAGCTTCAATAATTGTATAGTTTTGCTCGAAATCCATACCTCCAGGTTGGAAACTAATAGGGTTATTCAAAAAGCTAGCCACCACAAGTTGAAGGTTATGTTCAAGTTTGATTTTAGGTAAATAATGATATATATAACCCAAGATTTTATTCAATGTAACATCTTTATTAGGATTTCTAAGATTGTCAATAAGGAAGTCCAATTCTTGTGGAGCCTCACCAGAATCAGCACCAAAAGGTCCTTGATTGAGAAGAGCTCTTCCCTGAGGTCCAAGCTTGGAATACAACGACATTGGCTCTATAGATCGTGATCACTTAACGTTGAGATAGGGCCTGTGAAAAATGGGGTTGCGAAACTGTTGATAATTTTTCCTCGCTCATCAGTCGTAAGATTTAAGGAAGAGGTTCCTGGACAAAATGTCAAAACCACGGGTGTATTTGGCACCGTTACAACGAATATCGTCACATAGAGTGGCATCGTATCTACGATACATACCGAAACTAGAACCAAGTAGGTTTTATCATCAAACCAATACCATTCATAAATCCTATGCAGAGTTGATTTTAGGTAAAACCTTACCTAAATTACAGAAAATTCACTATGACTGGACAAAAGATATCCCATCGAACTATACTTTTGTTTCCCCGGACAAGATTAAAGTTCTACACGGTTTAAAGGACTTTAGAGAAATTGTACGAGAGATTGAAAAATTATTGAACGATAAGAAGATAATCGGTATTGATGAATTACATGATCTTTTAACCATTGATGAAGTGGAAAAATTAACTTTACCTTTAGGAGAATCCTTACAACCCGATGAATTCATGGAAATGCTTAGGGAATATTATAAAGTCATCACCAACTATGAAATATTCATGTTAAATAACGTCAAATTCCAAGAATTATACATAAGATATGCCTATCACTTGAATGATTTATCCACAATATCAAGATTGTTAGAGAAATACTTGAAAGACCCACCTCAAGAGATTAATGACAAGACTATCAAGTATTTGATAGGTGCTTTCACCTATAATTACGAACTTGAAAAGGCTAAAAAGATCTTTTTCGATATCACCAATTTAAAGAGAGATTTAGGAACAGATGTTTTGGAGTTTACCATCTTAAAATTCATCAAATCTGATGCTTTATTTGACATTTTGATCTATATCCTTCAAACATGGATATTCTCAAGAAATGCGGTTCCCAATGCTAAGATAATGTCCATGGTTCTATTTGAATCTTATATCTATGGAACCTTGGAAGAGATCAAAGCTATGGAGACTCTCGTTTATAGATACCAATTAAATGATCATTATTTGGTATGGAAGTCCAGATTGAAGTTTGAAATCTTAAGCAGGAACAAACATACCAAGAAGAGTTTGGTAGATGAGGATATCAAGGAAATTACCAAGATCTCAGAGAAATTAAAAGCTTTAGGTGATATGAACGATTTACAAGATTTCTACTATTCCATGGTAAGGTTCGTTTCTAAATATTGTAGATTTCAAGATATTGAGGTGGTGATTAATCTTTTGAAAAAGTATAATGTTCCCATAACTGAAGATTTTTATTCCAGATTTTCTTCCTATTACGTTACCAATGGAAATTTCTTAGAATTGATAGATTTCATTGAAACTTGTTCTACCAAGATTGAATTCAAAATCGTATTTTTACGGATAATTTTCAAATCTTTCATCAAAGGGTACCCTCACCATGCGTCAGATTTCCAGAAAACCCTTGAGATTTGGGTAGAAAATGGCCAATTCACCGAATTCCAAAAGAAATTCATCTTAAACAGTATCAAAGTTAAAGAGATGGAATCAGAATTAGTGCCTTTTGTATATGGAGATAATGGCATTAACATGAGAAAGTACCAATTAAGTAATTGGAAAGAGATCAGTCCTTACAAAAATGACAAACTGACCCGAGATCAACATCATTTCCGAATTGAGAGAGGATTTCCCGAAATGATTGAAAGAGGAGTTAAACCTGATTTCTTCAAGATTCTAGAAACATTCAAAAAGCTGAGTTTTGATAATAGAGAGATTTTAATAGAGTTAACTCATAAAATAAGACTAGAATCCAAGTTTCAAGATAAGTTGAGTTTAGAGAATTTGAAATATGCTACTGAACCTGAACTTTTAGAGTTCCAAAAGTATAATTTAGGGGATTTTAATTGTATAAATCAACTTCAATTTGCTAAAATCTTAATCAACAGAAAGTTATTCCCTCAAGCATTGGAGATACTTGATAATTTAAATAATGAACCTGAACAGATTACTGATAACTTAAGAATATCCATTTTCATTAATAAACTTCAAATCTTCAAGTTACAACAAGATTTCCACAAATTCAATGAAGTCATTGATACCTTCAACAGTAAAGAAATCAGGATCAATCCGTATTTGATCCGTCAATGTATCTCCCTTAATCAATCATTATATAAATTTGAACCACCAAATGAAAGTTTGGAAAAATTGTCTGGTTTCATCTCCCAGATAACTTCAATAATGAAACAAGATGACATTTACCTTAATCATAGAATATCCCAATTGTTTGATATCTTAAACAATTGGTTAATGAAGTAATGAGCCTGTAAATATATAACACACACTTTTCGCACCATCATCTAAATATGCATTGGCAAACTATAGTATGTTAACTGGATTGAAATAGCGAGAGATTAGTACTAACAACTATAGGATAGAGGAATAACGGATTCCTTATTGACGAAAATAGCTGAATCGGTAGAATGTTCTGTTTGTTCGGATATAATGATTGTACCTGTGATCTCATCTTGTGGACATTCATTTTGTTATGAATGTTGCAGTTCGTGGTTTGAAAACAAAGCTACTTGTCCCACATGTAGACACGAATTAGAGGTCCCACCAACTCTTAATGTTCAATTAAAAGAAATAAGTTCACACTTGGTGGAAACTTTAATAGATCATGGAGATGATAATGAGAAACAAGAATTGATTAGTCGTAGAGATGTAGCAAATGTCCAATATCAAGATGATGTAAAGAATGGAAGATTATATGGAGAAGCATTCAAAAATGTATTAACAATTGTAGATAAATCCGATGGAGTACCAAGATGTGGGAATTGTCATTGGGAAGCTCATGGATCAGAATGTTTACATTGTGGAGCGGTATTCAGAATACCTCGTGATGAGTATGATTCAGCAGAAGAATATGATGAAGATCATTTAGAGGAACAATATTATGGTGCTGAAGATAATGCTTATGATAGTAATGATAGTTTTATCGATGGAAGAGGGATAAATGATATTAATGGTGATCTTGAAGATGAAGATGATATTTTATCAGATATTGAAACCAACTCCAATCGAGATTCATGGAGAGGTTTTGAACATAATGAGAATTTTGGTAATGATACTAATGACTTGTCTAGTGAAGGACATTTCAGTGATGATGGGTATCATAATTATCACAGTATGTCAGATGCAGGAGATTACGAAGGTGAAGGTCTTGAAGAAGCTATGGAATCATTCCATGCACCTATTTCACTTGATCTGGATGATGAAGATGTACAACCAAGTCGAAGACGAGTAGTAATTGATATTAGTGATGATGAATAAACGAATAATGACTTTCTCAATTGTCTCTTAGTCTCACAGAGGGTCATGTTACACAAAATTGAATCAAAAGTCGTGCACCGACCACCTCACTACTATTCTCAAAAATCTCATTGGATAGAAAAAGTCGACTGATATTTTCATCACATAAATATATTAATCTATTCATTGATTACATCGATTAAATATTCAAAGAATTGAAAATAGATTGAATCAAAATGGCTCCAAATCCTCAAAGAATCATCGACTTACAAAAAAGATATCAAAACTCATCTCAACCATTATGGTTAAGAGGACCAAGATCTAAATTAGTTGTTTACCCATTTTATGCTTTATTCACCATTTCAACTGTTTTCCCATTATATTACGCTGGTAGAGGTATCTTAGGTATCAAAGCTGATAAATAAATGCATAGAAATTATATATTTTAATACATGAACATGACAATTACTTAAAGAACTGATGATGCTGGAGGTTAGAAATTAGGAAGATGAACCAATGAAAAGTGACCAATGGAATGACTAGAGAAGAGAAAAGAGAGAAGAAAAGAGAAAAGAAAAGACACAATAAATAAGAGACAATAACAAAGGTTTCAAATGAATTATATTACAACTATTGAACTAAATGATTTAATGCTAAAATGATTTGATAAACTCCATAAGCACCAGGATCTGGTGGGAAATCTTTCTTGTCTTCTAAACCTCCAACATAGGTAGCTCTTCCTAATTTTGGACTTAATTTTCTAGTACCTTCAGCTGAATCTTCAGCAACTTGAATGGCTTTCTTTATATCTAAATCTTTCGCATAAGATTCAACAAATGGAATTAAAACATCCATAACAGTTCGATGACCAACTCTAGCTTTAGTGAAAGTTTTTAAAGTTTCAATACCATTAGTTAAAGATTTAGCCATAACTTTAGCATCAGAATCAGTTCCAGCATATTTAATTAAGTTATTAACAAATGATTTAACAAAGATATAAAGAATTGCACCCAAAGTACCTCCCATATCATTAGCCAAAACTGATAAAATTCTGGTTAAACAAGTTAACACTGAACCATCTTTACTAACACCTTGACTTAAAGCTAATAAAGTACCATTGGCAGCCAATTCTAACATTTTACCACAATCTCCATCACCCATCTTAGTATCCCATTCAGTAATTTGAGGTTCGAATTTGATCAAGTTCTTGGATCCAGTTTCTAAGATATTGTAAAGGACTTGAGGATCTATTTTGATATCTTTATCGAAAGTAGTTTCTAAATCATCATAGTGTTCGAATTTGGTGACAACTCTGGATTCAAAATCACTTAAATCGCTTTCAATGTAATTTGGCCAGTTAGTAGCATTGGTTGGTAAATCGAATAATTCAAAGATCTTTTCTTCTGTGAATAAAGTACTGGTTGATTTAGTTACATTGAACAAGGTGATGGTGAAAATTGGGGCATTTAAGGAAGTAACAAAAGTACCTGAAACAACTCTATAAGGAACGATACCATAGGTAGCTTTTAATTGTTTAACAGCTTCAAATAATAAAGCTTTTTCTTCAATGATTGGTAAACCACCTAAGTTATTGAATAATAAGATGAATTTATCATCGTTGTCATATTTCAAATAGTTTCTTTCTTCATCATTTTTGTTTAATAAGTATTCCAATAATGAGGTAACTAAAGCTTCATTACTTGGGATTTCTGGAATTTTCTTAAATCCTGGTTCATTGTGAATACCTAAACCGATTTCAATTTCATTTGGTTCTAACTTACCATAGTTAGAATCAGCTGAATGTCCTGGAATATGAACATGGTCTAAACCAGCATTTATGGAAACAATGTTTTCATTAACTTTTTCACCAAATTGATATAATTCTTCAAGACTATATTTGGTGTCTAAAGCAGCTGAACCTACCATTTTAATAACAATACCACAACCTGCTAAAGTTCTTCTACCAACTAAACTATTGGTGGATCTCTTAATAGCCACATCATCGGAACATCTGATTAATCTGACTTTATCTTCACCGTATCTGGCAATTAACTCTTGTTGAGCCATACCGAAGTATAAATTATCACCAGTATAGTTGGTAATGATTAAAATGGTACCCTTTTCACTATGGACGACTTTTTCAGCAGCTTGAATATTTTTGAAATTTGGTGATGCAAATACTTCACCTTGAGCACAGGAAGTTAACATACCATTACCAACTAAACCTGACCAACCTGGTTCATGACCTGAACCACCACCACTGATAATAGTTACTTTATCACTGGTAGCTTGGTTGTTATAAAGGACTTTTTCATTCAAAAGGACTGATAAATGACTGTTGGTAGCAGCATAACCTTGTAAACAATTTTTCACTAAGTTATTTGGATTTTCTGGTAAGAAATGTTTTGTCATTTTCAATTGATAAGAGATTTAACTAGGAATTTTCACCTTATATATAAATATGTGTGGAGATACCATCGGGTAAATTTATCCTACGATTTTACATAATAAGGGAAAAAAGAAAAATCCTCCGCCAAATTCCCCCACATTTGAAAAACTATATAAAATTTACAATCGCTTAGCGTTTTAAGTAACGGTAAAGAGATGAAGATTGTTATTGGTAGTGATCAAGCAGGGTTTGAATATAAGGAACAATTATTTAAAGATTTACAATCTAATAAATTAGTTGAAAAAGTTGAAAATATTGGTGTTGTTTCAAATACTGATTCAACTCCATACCCTTCAATTGGGATTAAAGTAGGTGAAATGATTAAATCTGGTGAATACGATAGGGGTATTATTATTTGTGGTACTGGTTTAGGGGTTGCCATTAGTGCCAATAAAGTTCCAGGTATCAGAGCTGTTACTGCTCATGATTCATTCTCAGTAGAGCGTAGTATTTTATCAAACAATTGTCAAGTGTTATGTATGGGACAAAGAGTTGTTGGATTAGAATTAGCTAGAAGATTAGTTAAAGAATGGTTGACTTATACCTTTGATGAATCATCTGCTTCTGCTGATAAAGTCAAAGTATTGAGTGAATATGAATCCGCTTGTTAATAACCGCATGTCAATAGACGTTATTTTTTCGCATCAATTTATCTGCAGCTCTTGCGACTCTTATTACCCTTTTGGGACTGGGGTAGGTTCAAGGAATTGATCTGAGGTGGGAATCTTGATTTCCGCGCTTCCGTCCCAAAAGAGTAATAATAGCCCCGATGGTTTAAGACGTTTATCAATGGAAGAATGAAGGGAATAATTCATTAACCGCAAAATACCAACATCTCCATATTGTAAAATTCAAAAATCCCCATAGTTAAACCATTAAATTGAATTATTGGTGATAACTGTGGTCAGATGTTCGGGCAGATTTCGACAGAAATGCCTTGCGGAAATTAAACTCCCTCGATTTTAGCCAAGTGGTTAAATACATCCGCCCCCACATACCAAAGATTTGCTGTTGTGGGATCATTCGTAAATATACTTCTTGCATGGATTTCCCCAGACTTTCATCGATAACGGTTAGAGTGGGGGATCAAGATAATTCAATCCTATGTATTAATATGCTCAACTATACAAACTCCAAAACAATCATCGTATTATCATGATCAACTATACAATGTATAACTTTTTTAATTCAATAAATCTAATTCGTCTTTAACAAAGACTTTCATACTTGGAATTTTTGGATCGAATACAATTTCAGGTGCTTTAATAGCATCTTCTAATTTAACTGAGTGAGTGATAAATTCGTTAATTTTCTTCAATTTACCACTTTGAATCAAGTTAATGATTGGTGGCCATGAATCATGATAACGGTTAACAAATTTAACATCGACTTCACCAAAAGATAATGGCATGAATGGGAAACCATCAATTTCATTAGATGATGAGACTCCAACAATTACTAATTTTCCATTTCTTCTAACAACATATCCACAGGTGTTAATTGATGAAGCAACACCGGTACATTCTAAGACAGTTGGTGGCATTTCATATTCAGTTTCACCAAAAATCTTTCTAATGGCAGCAGCATTTTCATGAGTAGTTAAATTGGATTCAATTTTATAAGTGAAAATACCTGGAACTAATTTTTTAGCATAATCTAAACGTTCTTGGTTAACATCAGTAACAACAATTGGATAAGCACCAGCAATATCAGCTAATAATAAGGTACCTAAACCAATCGGACCACAACCAGCGATCATACATGGTTTTCCTAATGGTAAACCATCAGCTTTTTCAATACCATGATATCCAACAGATAAAACTTCAGCTAAAGCACCTTCTTCATAACTAACATTTTCAGGTAAAATATGAACAAATTTAGCATCAATGTTTAAAAATCTTTGGATTGAACCAGCAGTTGGTGGCATACCTAAGAAATCAACATTTTGACATAAATTATAATTACCATTCATACATAAGTAACAATCCATACAAGGAACTTGTGGTTCAATAGCTACCCTATCACCAACTTTGACGTTTTTTCTAACTTGAGAACCGACTTCTAAGATTTGACCGGAAGCTTCATGACCAATAATTAAATCTTCAGTGACAACTAATTCACCAATACCTCCCTTTTTCCATAAATGAATATCAGATCCACAAATACCAGTACATTTAACTTGTAATCTAACTTGATTAGGTTTTAAAGGTTGGATTGGAGCTTCACTCATTTTAACTGTTCTATCAGCACAAACCATTAAACATGGGTTTGGAATATCATCCCATTTACCTTTAGATTCTTGCATTGGAGCCATTTTACTTTGTTTAGTTTAGTTGTTATTTAAAAATATTTTTTTTCCTCTCGTTCCTGGGGTCGGTATAAATAATAAAAGAAATAGGAGATTACCCCATATTTTACTCCCCATGAATCTCACCCTAAGCGCTCGGAGGGGGGCAATTTTGTTACAACGGGAAAAAGCCAATTTAGGTACATTCTTTGGGGGTATGATGCCCCACGTTAGCCTCCACCTGCCAATTACAGATTTCCTAACATATTCCGCCTTAGTTTATAGGGTTAAATAGAGTATCGGTAAAGTTATTCAAAAAAATAGAGTGTCGCTGTTTAGCTTAGAGAGGGACCAAAGATTGCCCCCCACGCAAATTTACCCGTCAATATTTCCGACATCATCTGGTGATACCGCGTAAGTGTTGCAAACAAAGTGTGTGATTTCCGTGTGATTAGCACATGACTCTATTGGAGATCATGTGATGCGGAAATGGTTGATTTTGGCGATTGGATTGTTGGGTGCGAATTATGGACTGGCATGATATAATAGAGAAAACGATTCCATACTTGGATCCTGGATCGTTATTGAATTTAGCATTGACGTCGTATGATTTCTATGGTCCTTGTATCAAACAATTATATCGTCATATTGTGGTTGCTCGTAGAAGATTGAAACAGATCAGTGACAGGCCACATTTTAATCATTCCACTTTCATAGATGGTTTGGGATTAGGGAAGAAAGATGATGTTTTGATCAATGTGAAGTTGGAAGTGCTTATACAATCGTTGACTATCAATCCCCAATTGATCGAATATATCGAAAAGTTTGAAGTTTTTGGTGAATATAATGATGAAGTCAAGAGCAAGATACAGAAGATAGTTTCAATGATCAAGCCTAAAGTTTACATTGATGATTTGACATTGAGAAAGAATATACCCAAAGATAGACTTGTATCTAACACTACAAATGATACTGAGGTTACCCTTCATCTTGATGGACCTGTGGACTTATTTGATATGACCATCGATTGGTTAAAGGTTAAGAAACTTGTTCTCATATATACTCAACCATATAATCATAAATCTTCAGAATTGATAGATTTATCATTATTGAGATTCTTCACCAATCCTTTGAATATCAATTACATAGTCATCAAATATAATGCCCCTAAAAATGGGTTAATTGATGACGGTTTCGAAGGTAACTATCTCAGAAGAGTGAGAATATTGACCACCATGATTAAAATCATCAGTAAATGGCCAATAAAAGTGAATCTCGTGCTACCAGATTATTTACAAGTGTTATCATGTTATGAACAATCTATGAATCATATGATGTGGAATGGATGTAAATGTGTCCATTGTGATAAATATTTAGTAGAGTTAGATGATTTTATCCATCGTCACAAATACTGGGATCAAAAACTAGGCTATTGGAAAGATTTAGATAATTCTATAATGATCAATCAATTAGGTCAATTCTTTGAGTTCAGATATACCAATACATCAAATTACGATTACTTGAACCAATTACAATTAGTGGATTTCAATATCCATAAGAATTTTTTTAGTGGTATTGACTTCCAATGCTTTGACAGTGAAAATGTTGAACACAGTGAATATAATGATGAAGAAGATGTATTCTTTGATGCATCTGAAACTTTGAAAAACTGTAAATTTAATGAATTGTTCCAACATTTGAACATTTCCATGGTTCATTATTTGGAAACTATCATCGTATCCTTAATTGACTTAGACCGTGGAGATGCTGAATCAAGAGATTTAATTGACGAATTCTTAAATGATGGAGAAAATCAAATCAATTTGTGTAACCTTAGTTTAAATGGATTTCAATTCTATTTTGATTCAGAAATCAATGGTACAAATTTTTTCAAAAGTTATTATGACCAGATATCCACCTAACCCCTTTTCCAAAATGCCATTGAAAACAAACACGAAAAATTCTTAGATTCCCGAGTTGGTGGCTTGAAGATAATAGTTTAATTCTGAAAGTGTAACGATCAAATTCTAATTAAGAAATGCTAGTCTATCTAACGTACTTAAGCTAAAACCATTGTTTATTGAAAAACACCGTTTTATTATTTCAATTACCATACTATTGTTTTATTTTTTATATGAAATACAATTACTTATAGTGACCTAACTATTGTTAGAATCATCGCTTATTGTCCCAATCAAAAAGCTGTTTTATACATTTTGGGTTAAAATATTATCTCGCATTTACTATTCCAAAAAATATTTCTAGGGGTATGCGCTAGGGAAGTTCCTGTTTATGATACAGACTTAGCGGATTAATCATGAGAGGTTACCGCTCGACGTAGAAATATTTTTTGGGTATTATCGAACACATCTTACAGGGAAAACTATTCCGATGAAGGAACACAACAAATTTTTCGTAACGTTAACGAGTTTTCAACTATAGGAATGAACCAATTGAAGTAAGTAGTCGAATAAAAAAATTTGTCAGGGAAACAAACACATCTCTTCGTCCTCAAACGACGCGATACTCTTAACCGTCGATACCCTTTGGTTACCCTTTGCTTGCTGTTCATTGGAGGGGGGTTGTACCCTGTGTGAACCTGGGCATAATGGAAAAAAATGAATAGAGAAAATTGGTGCAGGATACATCTAGACGATAAATGTTAAACGAATATCGAAATCATTACCCACAATATCGTGTGGATGGTTAAAGTCTTAAAAGAGGATTAGCCATGATTAAAGACCACGTAGATCGAAAAAGCATTGCCTACTTGTTTAAATAAAATGATCAACTATATTGTCAATACCCCATTTTCCTACTCCTTTTCTTGATTTGTTACCATGATGATAAAGATTTACGTTGTTGTGCATTTCCATTTGATATTGGAGCCCATTATCTGGTTGGGAAAGTGTTAATTTCAAGGTGGAATTGTCCATCCTATTTAGGTTAAGTAATGTACTTTTTCAGGAAAACCGTTTTTTTGATCGGGTACACGCCCCATTTATGCCTTAAGATGAGATGCATGAACAACCTACGAATTGATGAAATTTGGGAAATTTTCTAACGTAAAGTTATGGCGACATCCAACGCCATTGGAATACGACAGGTGTTCACAATTGGCACACGATACCAAGAATTAAGGAAAAGACGTATATTATACAATTTACAGGAGTAATAACACAAGAATAAAGTGAAATCTCTGGGTATGCAAATTATTTAATTAAACAATACGGGAAACCGTTAGAAATTAGAATTACGTAGGTTTTCCTATGTACTTTCAGGAGTTGAATCAGACCAACCCTGTACATTCACTTATGAAATTAGATATTTTACAGGGTCGTGGAATGATACCGAAAATGCCCGTCGCTGTGCAGTCCTTCGGGGAGTAACTTACTAAATGAGATTTAGACATTTGGCAGGGATGATGATTGGTGTAACCATAGCAATGATTAACCTTAACCCAAGATATAATAGCAAAAAACAATAACTCTTAATACTTAAGCAAATTAAATAGTTTGCTACCCCTGAACTAAATTAAATCGTGATACATTTTCAAAATGACAATAAAACGGCATTTTAACCGAGACCCTATACCGTTTAATTGTTCTCAAACAATAAACTGTGGAAAAAAAAATAAAATTTTCAATTGTAGTACCTTAAGTGCTAATCATACAGAATTTTGTTTCCAATTGTTTTGTCAATTCAACTAAAATTTGGTAACTTAACATTGAAATATAAGAGGTAGTGTTTAAGGTCAAAAACCAAGTTTAGGTAAAATCTGATCTCACAGCACCCCCAAAAGACCCTCTACGGAATCTTAAAAGTTCGTGGATTTGTCATTTTTCTTCAGTTGAAATAATAAAATATTTTCATACAAATTATTTCTTTAATATGGTCTGAGGAGTCAAGGTGAAATAGAAGAATTTTCTATGGGATATTTTTTAAGTTAATTTTTTCTTCAAACATTTAATAATAAACATGGAAATATTTGGTGGTCAAGTTAAAAAGTGAATATTTAGTCGACAATTGAATAATGGTAATGCAATGTAAAATGCCTTAGGGTCTAAAAAAGGGGTCAAATTTCTCAGCGGAATTAGCCTCAGGTACTTTTGGCTCAAAAGTATCAATGGTGACATAATTTACCTTAAATTTGAGTAATGTATAATCGATGGATTAGAAGGAAAATTTCGCCGATTCAGGCCAAACCAATCACAAGGAAGTTAGTTTAATTTTTATTTGCAATATCGTTAAAGGTTAAACTCACAATATCAGATGTAAATCTCTCAATTCAATTGTTTCACATTCGCATCAAAATGAACAATAAAAAATAAACCTAGAACAATTGAGAATACTATCTGCAATACTTTACTACAATTTCTCTATCTAAAGACTTCATTACAACAGATTAAACCGGCTGACCGTTTGAGATTTTTCGCAAGAGTTTAGATTTAAAAAAAGAATATGCGTAAATATAATATACAAACGAACTGAAACTTTGAAACCCACCCTTTTTAAATACTTTTAGAATTTATACTTTTATTTTTGAAATTTAAATTTTTACGTTTTTTACCATTTGTATGAGTTTTATAATGTTGCATACAATTATCTTGTCTAGCAAATCTTGCTTCACAAGTTGGCCATGGACAAATATGTTTCCTCTCACCAGTATGAATTCTATTATGTCTTGCTAAATGACCAGATGTAGTAAATGATCTTGAACAAATCTTACATGTATGTTTTCTTTTATTATCTTCATTAATAGCATTTAAATTTGTTATTGGAGTTAAATTATCTTTAGTTGGTGGAGGTGTTGGTAATAATGTTTTAGGTGATACTGAAACATTAACTGGATAATAATATACTGGATAAATTGGTGATGTGGAAGTTGGTCTATTTAATGGGAATTCATTTGGTAAAGGAATAGTTGTTAATAATTCATTAAAACTTGGTAATTTGGTAGTTTGATATTGGGGTTGGGGGTATTTGATGTTATTATATATAGGTTTAGAAAACATGATTTATCTATCAATTTTTATATGTTTGACGTTATGTATGAAAAACCACAATCAATTT
The DNA here is from genome assembly GCA_030570975.1 of Yamadazyma songkhlaensis. NCBI lineage: Eukaryota > Fungi > Ascomycota > Pichiomycetes > Serinales > Debaryomycetaceae > Yamadazyma > Yamadazyma songkhlaensis. The sequence goes on along the minus strand of JAJLWX010000018.1, from coordinate 45,341 downwards.
TTGAAAACTGTTGTAAAATTTTGATCTGGTATTATGATTTATATCAAATTTTGAAAGGATTAGGTTGATTTAAGTAAATTTTTATAAAGTGGTATTTTTTGAGTTTCAAATGGCCCTTCCGGTGTATAACGCAACCGTTTACTCAAATGGGAAGGGGAGGGGGCGCTCCTTTTTTTTTTTGGGACGTAAGTTTTTTTTTTTTTTCAACGGTATTTTATTTCCCTAATTATGAGTTTATATACAGGCCGAGTGTCGATCTTAAAAAAAACGTTAAACCCAATGAAGTTGAAATGTATGATGCACGTAATATGCCTATATGCAGGAAGTTCATTCTAGTTTGAACTTAGGCGAGATTTTTTCTTTAGAGATTTAAAGGGTATCGTCAATTTACACGATTAATTGAGAAGTGGAATATTTGATAAAGATTTGTATATTACTTTCCATCGGAATTTTAGGAATATGAGCCTATCTGTGAAATGGGAAGAAGAATTTTTCAAGTTGTCAGTTGTAGATCTCTAGAAAAAATAATTACTTACTTACATCGTAGTTAAGGGTAATGGCAGAAATGAATAATTATCGATTATTTTCAACTAACAATGTTGATCATTAACTGTAGAATAAGTTTTATGAAAACAGTTTGCATTGTTGTCATTTCTTACCATTGAGAGTGGAATTAGTTAATAGAGAAGTGCATCGAGACGAAATCCACAGTTTTTTTTTTTAGGTAAAAATGCCTTGGATCTGAAGTAGCTAAAATTTGATTATCAACTCTGGACATTCTTCATTTCCCACTTTCCTTATTAGTATTAAATGTTATTGACCTCCTGTAAGTTGATGTAGGTTTTGATCTCGGTAGACCGTTGAAGCGCACCCTTTTGACCCTCAAAGAAAAAAAAGCATCCCCCCAAAAAAAAGGTTGAGATTAACTTACAACCACTACTTGGTTACTATTATATACCCTGACATTGATCATGCTTTTATAAGCTATTTTGTCTAATCTGAGAACCCTCTAACAATAGTTGATTGTTTATCACACCACCTAGTGTACGGGTGATCCCACCTTACTCCATACAGATGGTATATACACGAAGATTTTCCAATGTCACAGCATAATCCCAAATTCTCTCCTGAATAATTGAACATATTAGGTATGAGTATAGAGTTGACAATCCTTTCATTACTAAGGAGGCACCTAAATTATAGTTAAAACCGTAATTTTAAAATATGTATGAGAATGTTGAGACTTCATGGAATTTGCCTTTTGCAGGGCTTTAACGAAAATAGGAAAATAACCCTACATCTTTATTCCTATCAAACTTAATCTAATAGCTTAAATGTTAATAGAATAGTTAAATCCCTGACCATCTTGTGAATTAGAATTTTATAGATCACAATCAGCAAGGCTTTGCGGATTAGAGTTTCGGAATTGAAAAGGAATTTGATTGCCTAATTAGATATTTATTTTAAAAAAAAATTCCATGGCTCCTTATCTTTGGTAGAGCATAGCAATCTAGGGTTATCGGGGATAGAGAGTAACGTCATAGAATTTACATTTCCATTTCACGCACTGATTGAAGTATAAAATGCCATTTCAATGTTTAAGCACTACAACGTCGCAAATTACAAAAAACCTAAATATGTCAGTACTCGACTCTAACCTTATGCTACCAAGAAATATAGAATACTTTGCACCTTAAATAAACTTTGAGAACTTTACCTCAGGGTCTAAAGTTCAACCAAAGTAAACCTAAATTCCCCAGAAAATGCCAGTAAATTAAACTTTTTGCCGAAATTCATATGTTTTCCAGAATCTCCTACAATGGCATTGCGGGAGATTTGAACGTTTTATTAGTTTGGGATTTACTTTGAGTTCTTTGGCTGTGATTTTTTGTCTTTCTAGTTTGTGTATGGGTTTTGCTTTTAGTTTTATTGATATTATTAGGTTTATTAATAGTACTAGGTTTAGTTCTTTCTTTAACTAATTGTAAGATTTTACTTTTGAAATAAATCCAATAATCTTTTTCACCCCCACATTGAATGAATCCATTTTGGTTTGTTGGTAGAACCCTAGCAATATTAATTAAGGTTTCATCTCCCATAATATTTTTATCATCTTTATAATTTAATTCTCGACCTTTAGAAGCCCTGACAGCTTGTAATTCTCTAATAGATTTCTTAATATGTTCATTATTAAAAGGTTGATTGGTTTTAGCACTGACAAATCCTACAGTTACATTTGAAGGAGTTTTAGAACTAGTACTAGATGTAGGAGCAGTAGCAAACTTGATAATTACTTTCTTTCCTTGTCGTAATACAGTATTGGCATTTTTTCCTAATTTGACGTAATTGGATGCAAATCCATTCTTGATAATAGAATATTCCATTAAGCAATCTTCACTGATTAAGTGGAAGAAAATTCTTTCCAACTCTAATTTGTCGATCTTCTTACCATTCCCATGAAACCTAAGATTATTATGACCATTCTTCGTAATTTTAGCATAGTTTAATCCTTTATAAATATCTTGACAATACAATAACGTCACCTTATCATTCTCAATCTCTGAAACTAATTGTAAGATCTCTTTGGAAATCACCGTAACATCTTTTTCAATCAATTTCTGTCCATTTAAACAATTATCACAGGTTTTGTTACAATTAGATTTATTAAAGTTTTCATTGAAATAAAGTAAAACTTGTTTTCTTCTACAATCGTAAATATTTTCACAGTATTGGATCACTTGACGTAATTTGGTTAAATGCTGATCTTTCATAGTATCACTAAGTTCAGTGTCTTTTTGAATCATCAACTGTAATGTTCTAGCATCTTTATAACTGTAAAACATTATACAGGTAGATTTTAATCCATCTCTTCCAGCTCTACCAGTTTCTTGATAATAACCTTCTAAGTTTCGAGGAATAAATGAATGAATAACAAATCTTACATTGGGTTTATCTATACCCATACCAAAAGCAATTGTAGCACAAATAACTTTGATTTTTTCCAGTTGCCAATCTTGTTGAACTTGTTGACGATCTTGAGTACTCATACCAGCATGGTAAAATGACGTGTTTGCTCCCATTGAATTCAATTTACTACTGATTTGTTCACAACTTTGTTTGGAATGACAGTAAATGATCCCTGTTTGATCTCTGTACTTGTTCAAGACCAAGTCCTTTACATCTTCCAAATAGTTATTATTTTTCCATTTGATCTCATAGTAAAGGTTGATTCTATTGAAACTCTGTTTTAAGATGATTGGATTATTCATGTTCAAATTATGCATGATATCTAACTTGACTTTATCGTTAGCAGTAGCAGTCAATGCCATAATAGGGATATCAGGGTATGACTTTTTAAAGAAATTCATTCCTTTATAATCGGGTCTGAAATCATGTCCCCAACTGGAAATACAATGAGCTTCATCAACAATCACTGAAGTCAAAATTTTCTTTTCGTGTAATGATTTAATGATCTTTTGGACCTGACCAGACAGATTGATCATTTCTGGTGATAAGTAAACCAACTTCAATCTCCCGTTACGGAACAAATCAATCATTTCCTTACGTTCAGATGCATTATTCTTAGAACTTATCATCCCTGCACTGATTCCCTTATCAGTTAAATGATTGATTTGATCTTGCATCAATGAAATCAATGGTGAAACCACAATAGAAATCCCTGGTTTAACTAGAGCTGGTAGTTGATAACATAAACTCTTACCTCCACCTGTGGGCATCAACACAAACACATCTTTACCTAGAAGGAAATTGATAATAGCTTCGAATTGATTAGACCGGAAATTCTGAAGTTTAAACACTTTGTTAAGTTGTTGATAGATTTCTTTGATTAATGTAGGGTTACCATAGCTTCTTACATGTTCGGAGATGATATCTTTCAGGGTGGTAATGTCATAATCATCAAACATCTCAAAATCATCTTCTTTAACTTCTAAAGGTTCAGATTTGATGATCAAACTGTCATCATCAAATTGATCAAACTCATCGTATTCATAATCACTGATTTCAATCACTTCATGGTTGATTTCTCTTTCATCATTGATTTGAGTTCCCATGAATTCATCATAATCAATGCCCAAGTTTTCTGCCACATCTTGACTTAATTTAAGCTCATCAAGTTCATGTTTGTCTATTAAGCCTGTATCGATCAAGTCATCATCAGTATCACTGTCATTATCGAATGTTGGTTGTCTGGGTAAGCTATCATCGATACTTTCTACATCAGAATTATAGTCAAAGGTAAAGTCACCTTCCAGAACTTCATCATCATGAATGAAACCACTTAAATCGGTGTCGTCGTTTTCTTCCCTTTCTTGCGTGGGTGTTAATAAACCGTCCATTTCTTGTTCACCGAAATCATCTTCATCTTCTTGACTGAATACTGGAGGTTTAGGACGACCAGCATTGGTGACTACATGACTTCTTACTGGAACTGGAGACATAGGTGTATCTTCGTCAGAACTTAATTCTATGATATTGTTAACTTGTGTGATTTGTATGTCATCCATATCATCGTCAGATTTGTGGAATCCTTCTACGTCTAACGAATCTACTGGTGTCACTATAGGTGCTTTATCAAACTCATCAAATGGATCATGGTCAGGTTCTACTAATTCTTTGTAAGAACTGGTTCTAGTAAGCACTTCAGGTGGAGGGTCTCTCCTAGGTGATGGATGTGTTGGTGGTACTCTCGTGGGAGATGGTTCTCTGGGTTGCACTCTCATTGGGGATGGTTCTCTGGCTGGTATCACCGGCGATGTAACTCTGGGTGCTACTCTCACAGGCAATGCCGCATGAACTCCATTCACAACAGTCAAATCATCTACACTATCGTCAATATCCAAATCAACAGGTAGTATCTTGGACAATTTTTGTAACTTACGTTCAATATCAGAAAACTTAGGAGTGAATTCTCCCGTGATGAACTTATTCTTATCGTCCAATGATATGGAAGAAGACTCAAAAACCAAGTATCTTTGTGTAAGTAAACTCGATTTATCTGTCAAGAGCTTGACATACTTCTTATAGATCATTTCCTTATTACTGGATGTGACAGTTGATACTGAAGATCTTCTCTCTGGGTCTATTTGTGACACTTTTGTAGGTGGTGATACTTTAGGTCGTTTCAGTATGGGTTCAATATTCTCCTTACGTTTCCTATCCACGTCTTTATTCTGTGGTACACGGATATTACTTACGCTGCTAAAAGTATCATGTTGTGATAAAATGCTCGATGGTTTTGGGATTTCTTGCCTTATGGGTGATCTGGGACGTGTTTGATTACTTACAGGTGTGTGAATTGTGGTGGAAGGTGGCGGTATTCTGGTGGTTGATGGTATGGATGGGGTAGAAACACTAGGTGCATTATTGTGCATCACCAGAACATTGCCAGAAGACGGCATTTTCCCTACCAAATCATTGAACAAATCACCCTGTTGGAACATTAGGAGTTCATTGATGAAGTTTCCATTGGGTATGTAAGGTTTATTCCTTTGGATCCATCTATTTTGGGTATCCAAGTTATTCATAAACGCGATAGTAAACAGATCGAATTTCGCATCAAGATGGAGGAAGGTGAGATGAGAAGCTGAGATGAGATAGCAGGGATGGGACCATAAGTAATGGTAGTAGATGAATAGTGTTGGGCAATCGACCAGGACAAATAGCGCAGGATAAATCATCTAGGACAAATCATCTAGGAGAAATCATTTAGGACAAATGATATGTACCGATTATATAGACTCAAGTGACTAGGTACGATATCAACGAACTATATAGACACAAGTGACTAGGTACGATATCAACGAATTATAGACACAAGTGACTAGGTACGATATCAACGAATTGCAGACCCAAGTGACTAGGTACGATATCAACGAAACATATAGACAGGTGACTAGGTACGATATCAACGAATATAGACAGGTGACCAGGCACAATGATACCTACGTAATAAACCTTGGGCTAAATCTTGGAGTGAAACCAGAGTAAAGAAATCATAGAGTAAATCACGGTATTACCACCGTTAATCCATAAACCACATAGACCTGAAACGAAACAACTCATGAACTCGGAGATATTGATAACTCCATTCAACCCGTTATGCTCGTCAAAGCATCTATGGAGTTAATCACTCTTACCCATTTCCTATTCCAGCTACATCATGCAAGGTATGAGATCTACCCATATCGGTCTAGACCTCCGTAGCTGTGGAAACTAATCTCGCGACATATACGACAATTGGAGAGAGCCACGGATATTAAATACCGAGCCATTTATCGATATGTGGAGAGTTGGAAAAGGAGATGAGGTAAATGAGGAGAAGATAAACCGAGAGGGGAATTTGTTGACAGATATCGCAATTTTGGGAGCCAATACCCAACTAGGCGCTGGATTTTACCATACCCTTTAGTCCACCATTTACTACCAAAGGCGTAGCAATTTTACCACCAGGTGAGAGAAAAAGCGAGCCACAAAAAACCAATAGTAAACAATTCCGAGATAGTTTCAGCCTTTCAACTTTAGTTTTAATGATATTCTTTGGTTCTTTGGACCATTTACATGATATGTCTACCATTAACCATCTACTCAAACCTCAAATACCTCCTATAACCATCAAATATCATCTCCACTAGAAAAATATTATGTCATATGAACCGGCATCCGTTACTCACCCCTCTGATCTCCAAATTTTTCACTTTCTTCTCTGCCTCATTTAAATAATGTAACAAATCATGAAAAGAAAATCTTTTTCCTTTTAAACTTACTTTACCGTTTTCATTTCATTTATTTTAAAAATTCACAGGGTTCTTCAAAGTTATTGGATAATTTCTAAAAATATCAGTTGATTTTAATAATTGGTTCATTTTTCCTCATTTCCTAAAAAAACCGATACACGGAACAATTCATATATATAAATCTCACTTTATCTTTTCCATCAATTTCACAATTAAAAACTTCTTTTAATAAAGAAAATTCAGTTGAAAATGCAGTTTGATAATCATGGTGGTAATGATTTGTTAAGTGATTTATGGCAAATTAAGTCTGAATCACGTTACCAGACCAGTCAAAATTATAATGGGAATTTTAATTTAGGACTGAATTTCAATTCAGCTCTGAACTATAATATTCCAACAACTTATAGATCTAATAGTGTTGGTAGTAATGGAATTCATGATATTTGGTCTAATGATTTAACAAAGATATCATCAAATAATTCCAATACATCAGATGTTGCGAATTTGATGCCAAATTATAATTATACTCAATCAGTAAGTTATTCACCAACTTATTCACCAAATTATTCTCCAATATCATTAAGTTCAACAAATTTAACCAACTTACCAAATTTGGTAACAGCGGTGGAAAAAAATGAAGAAACGGCTTCAAATGCTAGTGATGATAAAAAACCTATAAATACTCAATTATATAAGACAGAATTATGTGATTCATTCATTAAGACAAATTATTGTCCTTATGGAAATAAATGTCAGTTTGCACATGGACAAAATGAATTAAAATTTGTTAAACGTCCAAATAATTATCGTTCAAAAGATTGTGTTAATTGGAAGAATTTTGGTACATGTAGATATGGGAACAGATGTTGTTTTAAACATGAATAGAGGGTATAATGATTAATGATAGATATTTATTGGTAATAGGATGTTTACACGATGATTTTTCTTGTCTCTTCTCTGATGAGCTCTGGTCTTCTCTGTATTTCTGGTTGATGTAGAGATAGAGATTCTGTCTTCGACACTTTCAAGGGTTCATTGAAAATGAGACTCCATCAACACACAACCTCAGATAATTAACATCAATTTATGTGGTGAGACCTTGATGTTGTCCACATCGCCCAAGTAAAACCTGAGTTAGAATAAATTCTTTACTGTAACGGACAAAGTACTCTTCATCGATTGGTATAGTTGATAATTTTTTTCACTTCATTTCTCAACTTTTTATATTCAATGTCCGGGTAATCTCCAAAACAGTTGCAAAATCCGGTAGTGCACACGACTGAAAATTTTGTGAGAAAAACCTCAAATCATAGTACATCTTATAGTGTATTATAACTATGAGTAAATTAGGTAATACTCCTGAAACTATAAGTTTCTTACAGAGTACCCAAGACCAATTACTTAATGATACATTGACGGACGTAAAACCGGTTTTACTTCATGTTTTAAAGTCCTTTGATGATTATCAAGCTCCAAATACTAGAACTCATATTTTATCATTAATTCAATCATTTATAACTAAAGGTTATGATAAAGAGATTGAACTGTTCATTAAGAAACAATCTAATGGGACCTTTGCTGCCTCGGATTATTTAAATCTTTTAGATTGGTTATATCTTTTGATGAATGAAGATACTAAACGTTATAATGAACAATTGATGATTTTGAATAATCTTGTTAATAAAATTATCGATATACGATTAACTAGTAGAACTTCCAGAATCTTTAAGACCGTGGTTAGTAATGTTAAGTTCAATTTAGGTAATACCTTGAGTCCAGAAAGAATGGATGATGTTATAAAGAATTTCAATTTAAATACTGTGTCTATAATGGTTATGGCTATACTTGAATTACAAGCCAGTAAACCACAATTGTATCATCATTTAGAGAGTTTAGTAGAAAGCATTATCCAAGGATATAATAAGTTAGTTAACGATGTTAGCAAACCATTACCTGAATTCACCTTGAATTTGTTCTCAGCTTTCATTAAAGAATTCGTTAATGATGATAATATTTCTTTGATAACTACCAACTATGAGAAGTTAATTATGAAGAATAGTGAAATTTCTTTAGGTTATTATATTCCATTTTTCTGTAAATATGTTCAATGTTCATTACCTGAAAAGATTGTTAGTAAAATAGTCAATGGGTTGAAGAACTCCAAAGAGAATATTAGATTACATTGTTACAATACTTTGAAGTTTATCAAGTATGACAATCATCAGGAATTGATTAATCTTTGTAAAACAGGAACTCCTGATATCAAAAACTTGATTTTTAAGTTGTTAGCAGATTTGAAGGTCGATAGCGAAGTATTCATTCCTTTGGTCACCAAAGAAACCAATGAAAGTAATTTGAGTTACTTGATCCATGGTTTCATGTCAAATTTATCCTCACAAACTCCTGAGACTGTTAAGTTGATCAATTCAGGATTAACTAATAAGAAATTGAATTTACGTAGATTATGGTTTTTGAAGTTGGGAGAATTTGCAAATGAATCATTTGACTTTAAAGATTTGGATTTCAACACTTCTTTGAAAGAATATTTAGCATCACCAATTGTTATGGCCAATAATAAAGGTCTTAGTTGTGTTCTTTTACCTATTTATTTCAATAAGAAATTTGGGGTAGCTAACAGTCTAGTTGATGAAGTTATCAGTAATGATAAATTCCCTATTACATCATTGAAAGTCATTAGTAAATTGACTGATCAACAAGATGTTTATTGGGCTTTCAAAGCATTAAATGAATTACCTCCAGTAAGTTCATTGGTTTATCTTTTAGCTGATAAGAATGTTCCTCATGAAAGTAAACGTCAAGGATTAGAATTTGTTAATTCTGAAAACACTCCTATCATCACCGATGCATTAATTGATCATTTGAAAGGTAGTGAAGGAGTTGATCTTGATTTTAAAGCTATCAATGTTTTAATCAAAAAACTCATTTCTTTCAAAGTTGAAAATTCCTATAAACTCGCCATTATTGCTAACCATGGACCTGTTAATTTGAAGAACTCCTGGATTGGGTTAAGTCAATTAGCTAACATTGATGTTAAATCTTTCATCACTGAAAACTTTTCTCAAATCTTTGATTTCGTCATGGATATCCTCATTCCTAATCATCCATTATATCAAAGTGGAATTCAAACCATTGGTCAATTATGTTTCATTGTTCCTGAACAGACCATTCCTAAGTTAATGGACTTATTCACTATTCAATTCAAAGATATCACCACTATTGACGAATTAAGTATTCAAATATGGAATAATCCCACTGATTTACCTGTTGTCAATGTCTTGAAGACCAAAGAAATCAACAAAAACTCCAAAAACTATGAAACTGAAAAATGGGAGAATGACTTACGTAAGGAATTGAAGAAAGTTTCAAAAGAAGAACAAAAACTTATCAATGACCAATTAGCTAAAGAAGCTCAAGTCAAATCTGAAGTTCAAAGCAAAATTAATAATCTTATTAAGAATTTCGATATCATCAATGAATTGATTGCTATTTCTACTAGTTTCGATACTAACATTGAAACCTGGTACTTGAAACTGATGTCATTATTCACTAATATCTTATTACCTAACTACTCATTGATTTGTCAATTGACTTCTAAATTTAGTGAAACTTTCATAAACTTATCATCAGTAACTAAACTTGACAATTACTTCAAACAATTGGTAGGGGTTAATAGTTTAAAGATTTATCAAAATACTGATGATTGGAAAGATAGTACGATTTTAAACATCTTCTTCAGAGTTAAGATGATGACTGATAAAGCTAACTTCAATATTATCACCTTATCTTATATGTATCCATTGATTTATCATATTTTAACTACCGGGTTTGATTATGCTCTTAAAAGTAGTAAGAAAATGGCTACTACTTCAGAATTCGTAGAAGAAGATCCTAAAGAAGAACAATTAATGTTAGCTATTGACATTTTATCAGGAAATGCTGAATTATTTGCTAATGAGTTATTACCAAGGTATGAGATCTTAGAAGGTTTGATTAAATTGATGAGAATCCCTTCTAAGTTTCAAATCGTTAAAGAATGTTTCAATGCTTTATTGACCAATATCTCCATAAATTATAAGGTCGAAGATTTAGAAATCTTATTTAGTAACTTGATCGTTCCTAACAATCAAATCAAATCTACTATCTTGGAGATTTTGGATTCAGAATTTGATTTATCTGATTTACCAGGTAAATTCAGACCAGAAATTTGGATTAATTGTCATGATCCTTCTGAACAAATCAATAAAATTGCCGATACTATTTGGTCAGAAAGTGAAATGGTAGCACCAGAATCCAGTAGTTTCGATATGTTAATTGAATTCGGTAATCAAGAAGATTCAGGTCTTAGATTATCAGTAGCTGATACCATTGTTGACAATATTAATCAATATCCTGAAACTTTAGATAAGTTTATTCAGTATTTGATTGAAACTTATGATATCTACTCCAAACCACCACCTCCAAAATTAGATGAATATGGTTTGGTCATTAAAACTTCAACTAGTGATAAAGATCGTTGGGAAATCAGATCAACCATTGCTTTGATTTTAAGTAAATTGACATCATTATATTCTGTTGATAATATCATTGATATCTTCAAGTTCTTAGTTGATAGAGCTTTAGGTGATCAAAATGAATTAGTACGTCAAGAATTACAAGATGGAGGTATTGATATCATTCAATATTTCGAATTGGCCAAGATTGAAGGATTAATTCCAATCTTTGAAAACAGTTTATCTTCAAAAGATAACAAAATCAAAGAATCTACAGTTATTTTATATGGATCTTTAGGTCAACATCTCACAAGTGATGATTCAAGAGTTGATTCTATTACTCAAAGATTATTGGTCACTTTGAAAACTCCAAGTGAAACTGTTCAAATAGCTATTTCTCGTTGTTTAAGTACTATCACCAAGTTATTCAATAAATCAGCCATCACTAAAATGTTTGAAGATTTATTCAATGATTTATTCACTGAAAAATCCGTTCAAGTGAGAATGGGTGCGGCTTATGGAATCTCAGGGTTGGTTAAAGGTTTAGGTATTAAATCGTTGACTGAATATGATATAATGAGAACTTTGAATGATGCTGTTGATGATAAGAAAGATCCAATCAAAAGAGAATCAGTTTCTTTGGTTTTCTACACATTATCCTTCAATTTAGGTAAATTTTTTGAACCTTATGTTATTGAAATCTTACCTATAATGTTAAAACTTTTAGGTGATCAAGTACCTGAAGTCAGATTAGCTACTGATAAAGCCGCTAAGAAGATTATGAGTAACACCACCAGTTTTGGGGTTAAGAAATTGATTCCTTTAGCTATTTCTAATTTGGATGAAATTGCTTGGAGATCAAAGAAAGGTTCAGTTGAATTACTTGGTGCTATGGCTTACTTGGATCCTGCTCAATTATCTTCATCCTTATCCATCATTATTCCAGAAATTGTTGGGGTTTTAAATGATACTCATAAAGAAGTTAGAAAAGCAGCTGATCAATCTTTAAAAAGATTTGGTGAAGTTATCAGAAATCCAGAAATCCAAAAGATTGTTCCTGATTTGATTCAAGCTATTGGTGATCCAACTAAATGTACTGATAAAGCATTAGATAAGTTGATTAAAACCCAATTTGTTCATTATATTGATGGACCTTCATTAGCATTAATTATTCATGTAATTCATAGAGGTATGAAGGATAGATCAGCTCAAACTAAACGTAAAGCATGTCAAATTGTTGGTAATATGGCTATTTTAGTTGATACAAAAGATTTAAAACCTTACTTAAATTCATTAATCCAAGAATTAGAAATCAGTATGGTTGATCCAGTACCTGCTACTAGATCAACAGCTGCTAGAGCTTTAGGTTCATTAGTTGAAAAATTAGGTGAAGAACAATTCCCTGATTTGATTCCTAAATTATTAGATAACTTACAAGATGAATCTAAACAAGGTGATAGATTAGGTAGTGCTCAAGCTTTGAGTGAGATTATTAGTGGTTTAGGTTTGAGTAAATTAGATGAATTGTTACCTATCATTTTGACTCAAGCTAAACATACAAAGAATTATATAAGAGCTGGGTTCATGCCTTTATTGTTATATTTACCTGTTTGTTTCGGAGCTCAATTTGCACCATATTTAAGTAAAATTATTCCACCTATTTTAATGGGTTTAGCTGATAATGATGAAGAAATTAGAGATATGGCTTTAAGATCAGGTAGATTAATAGTTAAGAATTATGCTAAAGTTGCTATTGATTTATTATTACCAGAATTAGAAAATGGTCTTAATGATACCAATTATAGAATTAGATTATCATCAGTTGAATTAACCGGAGATTTATTATTCCAAGTTACTGGTATTTCCGGTAAGAATGAATTACTTGAAGAAGAAGAAGTAGAAATCAATGGAGAAATCAATAAATCATTGATTGAAATCTTAGGTAAAGAACGTAGAGATAAGGTATTATCATTATTATTCATTTGTAGAAGTGATGTTAACAATTTGGTTAGAACTAAATCTATTGAAATTTGGAAAGCTTTAGTTGCTAATACTCCAAGAATGATTAAAGAAATCTTGGGACAATTAACAGAAGTTGTTATTAAGAAATTATCAAGTGATGATGATGTTGAAAAGACCATTGCTGCTACTACATTAGGAGAAATGGTTAAAAGAGTTGGATCTAATTCTTTATCTAGTATTTTACCTAATATGGTTGAATTATTAGATTCTAATGATGAAAATATTAAAGAAGGTATTTGTATTGCAGTTATGGAATTAGTTAAATCTTCTAATGAAGATGGTTTAAGAGAATATCAAGATACTTTCTTATCTATCACATACAAAACATTAATTGATAGATCTTCAAGAGTTAGAAATGCAGCTGCTGGATGTTTTGATGTATTAACTACTGAATTAGGTAAAGTTGTTATTGATGAAATCATTCCTAAATTATTGAAAATGTTAGAATCTGATGATTCTGAATTTGCTTTATTAGCTTTACAAGATATTATGTCAACTAAAGCTGATATCATTTTCCCTATTTTGATTCCAACCTTATTGACTCCACCTATCGATACTTTCAAGATCAAAGCTTTAAGTTCATTAGCTTCTGTTGCTGGTAATGCTTTATACAAAAAGTTAACTTTGGTTATCAATACTTTTGTTGATTTGATTTTAAAGGAAACTGATGAAAATGAATTAACTTTCATCAAATCTTCATTTGATCAAATCTTATTATCTATCAATGATAATAGTGGTGTTAATCCTTTAATGCAAACTTTATTATCATTAACTAAACATGAAGATTTCAGAAAGAGAGCTATTATCTTTGAAAGATTAGGAGAATTCTTTAAATCTACTACTTTAGACTATTCTGTTTACCTTAATGATATGATTTCATCATTTATTTTATCATTAGGTGATAAATCTTCCGATGTTGTTAAAGGAACTTTTGAAGCTTTAACATCCTTAGTAAAGGCTCAACCAAAGGATAAATTGGATAAATTGGTTAAACCTGCTCAACAATCTTTGATGTTAACTGGAGTTAAAGGTGAAGAATTAGATGGATTTAAGATTGCTAGGGGTCCTAATTGTATCTTACCTATCTTCTTACAAGGTCTTATGTATGGTAATAATGAGCAAAAAGAATTGAGTGCTTTAGGTATTGCTGATATTATTGATAAAACTCCTGGAGATATTTTAAAACCTTTCTCAACCACTATCACTGGTCCTTTGATTAGAGTTATTGGAGAAAAAGTTAATTCTAATATCAAATCAGCTATTTTGATTGCTATTAATAACTTATTACTTAAGATCCCTCAATTCTTAAGACCTTTCATTCCTCAATTACAAAGAACTTTTGTTAGATTATTAAGTGATCCAAGTAATGACGAATTAAGATCAAGAGCTGTTCTTGGTTTAGGTATTTTGATTAAATTCCAACCAAGAATTGATTCTTTGATTATTGAATTGATCTCTGGTTGTAAGAATAGTGAAAGTGATGATATCAAATTAACTATGTTGAAAGCTTTGTTGGAGATTATTCATAAATCTGGTGATAAGTTAAACGAAGCTTCTAAACAAAACATCATGAACTTGATCGAAGATGAAATGTTAGTATCTCAAGGTAAGATCAATTTACAATATGCCAAATTATTAGGTTCATTATCTAAAATCATGAATATCGATGAAACTACTACAATTGTTCAATCCAAGATCTTAACTGATGATAACAAGAAATTCGGTATCATTGGTATCAACGCTTTCTTAAAAGAAGGTGATGAAAATTTATCTAATGTAATTGATGATATGATCACTTACGTAATCGGATGTAGTGATATTAACGGTGATAGTTATGTTAAGGATAATTCCGTTTTAGCTATTGGGAAGTTATTGTTAGGTAATTTGGTATTAAGTGAAGACCAACAATCAACCTTGGTTCATCAATTATGTAAATTAATCCATTTACATAATTCTGATTCTCCAAATACTGTGAGATTATCTATTATCATCATTAGAGCTGTTAGTAGATTGAAATATGAAATTATTGAAAATAACTTGGACCTTGTAGTTCCAATAATCTTCAATAATGTTAGATCTCCAATCATTCCTATCAAATTAGCAGCAGAAAAATGTTATCTTGGAGTCCTCAACTTAGTTGAAACTGATGAGATCTTTAACAAATGGATTGAAGGCAAAGGAGATATCAAACTCGAAGAATTTGGTATCAACATCGTTTTAAGATCAATTAATGATTATACTAAAAGAGTAGCTATGAGATTAGCTAAAGTTGAAAAGGAAAGAATTGAACTGGGAGGTGATGAAGAAACTGTCTTTAGTGATAGAATCGAAGACGAAAATGAAATTTGGTCTGTGGGTATATAAGAGGATATAGACAAAATATAAATTATTATTATACATCTTATTATACAGAAGGTTCAGCTTTAATGTTCTTAAATTGTCCCGATTTACCATCATTTGAACTAAACCTCCTAAATTTTGGCATAGAAATATTCGTAGGTAAATCTAATTTTAATGATCTTATACTTGGTAAATTATTCTCTTCTTCTCCAATGGATGTTGGCGTTATATTTGAACTTGTAGGGACTTGAAAATATGAATTTAAATTAGTTGATGAATTACTTGCTGATAATATTGGTGTAGTTGTTGATGATAATCCCATTACTGGAGAATTTGGTAAAGTGAAAGTTTTGGTAAAATTTGGAGAATTAGGTCTTGATTTCTTTAATCTTTGTTTAACATAATCTAAATCTGATTCTTGAGATATCATTGATTGTCCTGGTTGTTGAGGATGTGGATGTTGAATATGAGGTTCTAAAGGTGTCATTCTTTTTAATGTTGATAAGGTATTTAATTTGGGTTTTTGATGATATTGATTAACTGCTAGATTGGATAAATATTGTAAATTGTTAGTTGAAAAAGAATTAGCCATTGATGATTTGAAATAATTAGTTAATGATGGTAAAGATTTAGAATTCAAATTATTCAATTCTTGTGAAGATACTGATGCTAAAATATCCATATTATTAGATCCATTACTTATGGACTTATTTATCGGAGAATTTGAATATAAATTAGAATTAGTAGCTGATAATCCTTCATCATCTGATTGAATGGATTTAATCTTTGATAAATCTTCGGTAGATTGTTGATTTTTGAATTGTGAAGTTATATTGATTGTTGGTGAAGAATTAATTGAATTATCAGGACTTAAATTAATATTTGGGGTTGTTGATCTTGGTATTGGATTAACTAAAACTGCTGCAGCTTGATGAATTTGACTTGATGGTGATATACTTAAATTTGATGATATTTTTGGTTGAGTTTCATCTTTCTTTAATATTTGTTGATGTTGTAATTCTTGCTTCTTCTTATTTAAATTCTTATTTCTTCTTGAATTGGGATTAGTATGAATTCTTGAATGTCTGGTTAATTCATCTGATCTACTAAATTTCTTAAAACATCCAGGATAATTACAACTATGAGGTTTTTCCCCGGTATGAGTTCTTATATGTCTTGTTTGATGTTCTAATCTATGAAATGCCTTGTCACACATTGGACATTTATAGGGTCTAGAAGAGGAATCTTTTTTATCATCTTTATTACCATCTTCGTGATCCATTCGTTCATTTATCACTGACATTTTGAATATTTATGAGTTATTATGAAACGATAGTAATAAATTAATGGCAAACTATTTGTAAACTTAAAAATTACCTGAAACTTGGAGAAATATCACTCACTAAAACAATACAAAAAATTTCAATCAATAACAAGCTGATGGTGATTAATGGTAAAGTTCTCCTGATGATCTCAGTATTTCTCTAATCACTTAACGTAGATTTATTGAATTAAATCTATTCTAAATAATCTAAATATCAATATAAATGATAAGATTATTGTAAAACTGTGAGAAATTTTTAAGTGGGGACAGGACGATTTTTTTTGAAGATGGCGTACGACATGTCGCGGTGGGCCTTAAAAACCGACCATTTTCGTTAATGGGGGTTGTTGGTGGGGGAGATTATAGGGGGAAAGATATTTAGAGATTTGGGTAATTGAGTGGGTGGTTTTCACATACTTAATTTTTATTGACATTGACGTTTTGGTTGTCATCCTTGTTCGGTAATATGGAGATGTGAATTGCTAAAAACAAAGTTAAGAAAAAGAAAATAACTCAACGGTTTGTGTGTCGGTGATTTGTGGAGAATAGGAGGATGGGTAAAATAGGGTGAATATTTTTACCCAAATATCTTTCAGATTGCTTTGCGGGATTGTTTAGGGGTTGTTGACGAATTATTATCACCAAACCGATCATTTCCTCGTGCCAATACCTTGATGGTCAATATACAGTAATTATGGAAGATTTCCGTACCTTAAGACGATGCTCGGAAAAACCTTATACCAGAATATTTTTTCCACTGACAGGTGGGCTTTGGTGATAGTGTTTGTGTTGGTGATACAGTATGGTTGGGAGGGGGTGTAGGTTAGTGTATCACTTGGTTAGGGGATGTTTTTCCGGCATTATTATTAAAGTTTCCCAATTTTGTAGAAATCACCAACTGCGAAGAATTTCCTATTGTTCTCTATTACACAGCCTTACTAAGTTGTAAAGGAGATTGAACCCTTTAAGTTTCTTGATCTGGATACTTGATCTGGATACTCGATCTCGTTCATCTTGTTCAGCATAGCTGCTTCATCTTGATCCGAACAATCAGGTGGACTATCCTGAAATCTGCGTGATATCTGCGTAGTCTGCGCTATCTATCTCAAAAATCCTTGATACCTTTTCAGCGTTAAAATGTATATTCTTATTTTCTTATTTATTAGTCTTGTCTTTAGTGACGACAGAGTAAGTCATACCTAATTTAGAGAAAATACATTCAATGTGATGCTGATGAGTCAAAATTCGTGGAAACACGTTAAGTTACTAACCACTAGGTGAACCCTGAGTTTGAAAACTGTGTTGATTGTGTGGAGATTACTACCGATGATACCCCTGTTACTTTCCCACCATTGTTTACTAATCCTGCAGAAGGTGATGATGGAGTTACTGTTCCTGTGACTACTACTGTTACTCCTACTCCAGTTACCCTTATCACCCCTACTACCCCAATTGCTACCCCTACCACCCCTAGTACTACCCCAGTAGCTACCCCAGTAACCAGTACCCCTACTGCCCCAGTGACTACAGCAACTCAGCCAGCTACTACTCCCACCACTCCCCCTGTTTGTCAAATAATCACCCTGTTCTCAACTACATCCTACCAATCAACCAGTACTTCCATCTTAACCAGAATCTCCAATTCCAAATCAACAATCATCACCCCGTCAACTTCTTATCTGCCAGTTCATAGCTTGGTTGAAATTACTTCAGGTGTTCGCTATGGTAACACATCAAGAATTGATTATAGTACCAGAACCATCGATAGTACCTTAACTATCACATTATACTTAGCTGATGTTATTGATGTCCTCATCACTCAATTAACTACTTACTACTATATTTATCCAACTCAATCGGTCAATAGCGTAACTTCAACTAGTTGTCAAATGGAACCTGTTATCACCATTCCAGGGACGCAAACCAATGTTCCCCTGAATACCCCAACTCCCACAACAATTCCTACTCCTCCCATTCCGGTCTCCAGCACTTCCATATTTTCAATTACTCCCTCCGTTTCCGCTTCTCCACCTACAACTGTAACTATTATCAATCCATGTGAGGCCAACATTTTAAGAGGTAGAGCACGTAAGTTACACATCAATTATTTATTACTTTTGATTGGATTAATCATCTAATCAAGAGGTGCATCAGTAATTAAGTACTGGTAGGTTCAATATAATTGATTTCCTCATTCTCTACACATGTTTGACTAGCTTCTTTCTCTAACTGCTTATACTCTTTGACTGTAGGAAACATAAACGGGTCCTCAAACTCCAACTCTATATCTCTATCTACATCCTTATAAGCCAGGTAGAATGCAAAGAAGGAACTGGCAGTGACTCCACTGGTGATGACATAAATGAAAAAGTTCACGGCACTTAAACCAATTGAAGCTTTATTGATTTGACAATGTTGGCTCAATCCCAAAATCAATTCCGACTGCTTCAATGCTACTGTAGCGTTCTGAGAGTCATCGGCATTGTAGTTAGCCAATTGTGATAGATTCCCATCGAAGAATGAACTCACCTGTAACTCTTGAATATTGGTCAAGTTATAGTTCTGCAACAAACTTGCCGTGTCTCCACAAGATATATCACCATTCTTGATCATAGAAACCACCATTGAGCTGTACCACATAGCGTGTTCTGCAATTTCCCCTGTGACCACACTCGTCATGTACCCTAAAGTTTTGATGGGTAACCTTCCATTGATGGTTTGAGTCTTGGAATTGGTGAATATCGATGACAAATACACTAATCCTTTATCGATTAAGGTTGAACATCCAGAGACTGCTGTTAAGATATTGGAAGTGGATGTATCTGATAGATCCATTTTAGACCCAGTTAACTCATTAAGCTCATCTACTACAGTTGATAACGAAGTATTCTTCTTGAGTAACAAACCAGACAATAACACTACTATACCACTCACAACATACTGTAAAACCCTTGAAGTTCTACTTGACAAGTTCATATTTAACTATTTTGCAATCTTTTGAGAATTTTGCAACTTTTCCTTTAGGCGGCTATTTGCAACTTTTGGAACAGCTAACTATAACAACCGGAGAAACAGTAAAAAGAAGAAATGAGTGGCAAAGAAGCAACTGGCGAAGGAATGGCCCATCAAACTTCAAAAATTGGAGACATGATGGGTAAAAATGAAAGTCAAAGTGGTAAATTTGAATCCACAAATATTGATAGTAACTCTAAGACTGAAGGGGGAACCCTCAGCAACCAGAACTATTCTGAAGATCATGAAGGTAAGGAGAATCAAAAACCAGATGATGAAGAAGGTCAAGAAAAGAGAGGTAAACCTTCAGCTTGTGTATTTGTAGCTAGTTTATGTGCTAGTAAGACTGACGACGAGTTATGGGAGAGTGTTACTAACCATTTTTCAGTCTATGGTAAGATCTCTGCAGTTAAGGTTTTAAGAGATACTGCCAATAGACCCTATGCTTTTGTTCAATATAATAATGATACTGATAGTAACAAAGCTATCAAATTAGGTAACAATTCAATTTTAGATGGAAGAAGTTTAAGATGTGAAGCTGCAAAGGTCAATAGAACTTTGTTTGTTAACTTCTTCCAGATCTTAAGTGTGGAAGAAGTTAAATCTACCTTGTCAGAATTTGGAGAAATTGAAGATTACTCTAGTGCTAATAACTTTGGAACCATCAATTATGATCGATTCAACAGATCAAGGTTCTGGTTTGTCAAGTTTGTCTACCGAGATGATGCAATTAGAGCATTTGCAAATTTAACTAATGATGCAAATTACGAGGTCAAATGGGCTCAAAACATTGATAACGGCAATTCTTTCAGAAGTACCTATACACCTGTTAAAAGAAATCAAGAAAGAAGAGCCAGTTTTGATAGATTTTCTATCTTTATCGGTCAATTGAGTCAAGAAACTACTGAAGATGATTTACAAGAACGTTTCAGTAAACATGGAAAAATTGAAAGTATTAATTTAGTTCATAAAGATAATAATGTGTTTGCATTTATTAAGTTTGAAGAAGAAACAGGTGCTGCAAGATCAGTGGAATCAGAGAATCATTCAATGTTTATGAAAAAGACCATTCATGTTCAATATAAAGAATATCATGGAATGAAACCAAGACCTTTAAAAGAACTGAAAGGTATTCAATTAGCTCCATCTCCTATTAACTCAGTAAAGAAGTTCAACAAGAAGAAGCAATATGATTATTATTTGATTCCTGGAGGAAATATGGGGAATCAACGTCAAGTATCAAGGTTCTCTCAATATGATTACTCGCAAACTGGATCAGGATCAAGATCAAGATCAGGATCAAAATATGATTTTAGAAAAGCTTACCCATTTGGAGCTCCCTCAGGAGACATGATGAGTTATAGTCCCAAATCCTCAAATGGGAATGTCTATTGGGAATACCAACATCAATGAACTTCTCTGAGTGAGAAGCTTTAGTGTGAATATAATGATAAAGTATCTATCTCTAGAAAATGCGCACAAATGTCAATGAAGGACTTACAAAAGATAAGTAAGGTCATCAAACTTGATTCGATTGACCAGACATCTAAGGCCAAGGATGGAGAGTTTTATGAGACATTGGTCAATGACGAAAGAGTTATGTCTTCAAGGTCGTGGAAAACTGACCCAAAGTATTTCAAGAAAGTTGCAATCTCATCTAAATCAGTTATAAAGATGTCTAAACATGCAGTATCGGGTGGTAATATAGAGATCATGGGGATGTTAGTAGGTAAGATCTATGAGAATACAATTGTGGTGAATGATGTTTATGGACTTCCAGTGGAAGGTACGGAAACTAGAGTTAATGCCCAAGTAGAAGGATACGAATATATGGTATCTTACTTAACACAGCACAAAAAGATCAAACCCCATGAGAATATAGTTGGATGGTATCATTCACATCCCGGATATGGATGTTGGTTGAGTGGTATTGATGTTGCAACACAAGCATTGAATCAGAATTTCCAAGATCCTTATTTAGCAATAGTAGTTGATCCTAAGAAGCTGTTAACTGGAGCAATTGAAATTGGAGCCTTCAGGACGTTTCCTGATGATTATAAACATGAAGAAAAGAAAGTTCAACCTGAAGGAGTTGGTGATAAGATGGGAGAATTCGGAATGCATGCAGATAAGTATTATCCTTTGGATATAGACTTTTTTAAAACTGCCAATGAAGAAGAGTTGATCAAGATCATTAACAAAGAAACCTGGACCAATGAATTCAAAGATAAAAAGGAGATCATTGACTTCCATGATAAACAAACTCAAAGTAAAATTAAAACCATTAATGAAAACCTTCATAAATTGATCAAGAATAATAAGAATGGAAGAAGTCATATAAATAAACAATTCTTCAATAACCAATTACATAGTTTATTCACCCATGGAGATAAAGAAGATACTCAAATGAGTGAAGATAGTGAAGAAGATACTTTCGATTCAGATATGGATCAAGATAATGACCCTGATACTGAAATAGGTACAGTAAACGATTTCGAAATGGAAGATTTCGATAAATCAGATACAAAATCTGAATCTGATCAACGAACAGGAACTAAAAACTCCCCACGACCTGAATTCTTAAAGAAACTAGCAGTAAGAAGAATGAATTCTTTAAAACCTACAGAAAGTGGGATCAATGATATAACAAAAGAGCTCGTATCTGATGAACTAAAACGATTGGTTAAAATTGATATTCAAAAGAAGATTTTCTCGTAAACCTTAAAGGGGTCTTCAAAACGGGGCTTGAAGGGGAAAATATATAAATCACATTCTCAAGTCGTGTAAACTTCTATCTCTCTCAACGTAAATTTTATCAACGCGTCAAAAAATCTTGCCCTCCATCGCACGACCCCTTGAACAGAAAATCTAAAAAATTTCATCTCATCCCTAAGGTTGCCTATCGTTATTTTAGTGTATAGATAAATTTTAGAACAACAGAAGTTGATAGAAGATTTGTATTATATAGATATAGAATAAGGGTAAACCATGATAAATTTGAAAAAGAAAAAAGGGTTGAATCCATTTATCGATAGGATTTTAACTAATCCATTAAGTTTCATTCAAAGTAGTAAAATCGAACCAGTAAATGAATTAGAATCCAAGAACTTAATCGTATTATCAAAGAAACAGAAGTTAAATACTACCAAAGCATCACCGGTTAAAATTAAGAAAGAAGAAAAGAAAAGACCAAAATCTATGGCGGAAGCGGTGGCTGCGTATACTGGAAGAAAGTATGGAGTTGAAGATAAGAAAAGAAAAAGAGTAGAATTAAGTGATAGTGAAGATGAAGGTGAAGAGATTGTTATGGAACAACCTGTTGAAGAAGAACAAAGTAATGTTGAAGAAAATGAACAACCACAAAGTGATGATAATAATGACCTTAATAAGGACAACGATGATAGTGATGATAAAAGTAATGAAGAATTCGAATCAGCTAATGAATACCAATCTTCATCAGATTCTGATTACCGATCTGATTCAAAGGATAAATCTGAAAGTGAATCAGTATTATCAGAAGAACCTGAAGATTTACAGAAGTTAAAAGAAGATTTAAGAAGTGATGAAGCTGAACCATCACCTTTAAAAACAGAAATTCATCCTGAAGAACCTGAAGAAACCCAGGAAATAGATATCAATAATTATTATCAAATCAATGAATTACCTTTAGATAGAGGATCAAATGGTAGTAAAAGAATCAATAAATCATGGAGAAAGAAGAATTTACCTAAAAAACCTATTGGTTTGTTAAATCAAGGGGTTACTTGTTATATGAACACAGCTATACAATCAATGATTCATATTCCAGCTATTACTAATTATCTTGAAGATATTACCAATGGGAAATATGATGATATCTTAAGTCCTAGATCAGTTTCTCATGTTATGGCTGATTTAAGTTCAAGATTATGGAATGAACGTAAAAAATACATTCATCCTAAAAAGATCATTGGTAGATTAGAAGATATTAATTGTATGATGTCAGAATGGCAACAAGAAGATAGTCATGAATATTTTATGAGTTTAATGTCAAGATTACAAGAAGATTCAACACCAAAAGGTGTAAAATTAAATCAATCAATCATTTATGATATTTTTGGTGGTTTATTAAATCAAATTGTTATTTGTGAAAGTTGTAAACATAAATCTATAACAAAACAAGAATTTTATGATTTATCATTAGGATTCAGAAAGAAGAAATCAAAATATAATATTGAAAAATCAGTTGAAGAATTTTTCAGTAAAGAATTAATAAAAATCGATAAAGATAAATCAGGATATTATTGTGAAAACTGTAAACAAAATTCCAATGCTATTAAATCCAGTACTATTGATCAATCACCAGAAATCTTGACTGTTCATTTGAAAAGGTTTAAATTCAATGGATCACAATCTTTGAAAGTTAAACAATCGATAAAATATTCTAATTACCTTAATTTATCCCCATATTCAACTGATAATAAGCATCAAAACATGTATAAATTAATTTCCATCATAAGTCACGAGGGAAGATCTATTTCTTCAGGTCATTATATTGCTCATTGTTTACAACCCGATAATACTTGGGCAACTTATGATGATGAATATATTAATAAGATCAGTGAAGCTCAAGCATTAAATGATCCATCAGCATATGTTCTTATTTATTCTAAATTGAAACCAAAAGATTTAGATCAACCCCCATCATCTCCCAAAAAGAGTGCTAAGCTTTAGTTTAGTAATGTATATTAGTCTCCAACAATTTTTGCCCCGTCTCTGCATTGAAGTAATACCGTCACTTCAGGCTTCCTCAAAAAATTTCGCAGCCACATCACGTGACAAAAAGGTTAGCTGTTAATTGCGGTTGCGAAAGCCGCAACAGTCGTGGAGTAAAGAAAGTCTGGACTTCGGGACTTAAACGGAATGACTGTGGAGTTAGTCATTACAACCAGGTAGCGGAGTAGGGTTAAAATTACCAGAGTTCCAGAATTTGTACATTCTCACTTCGAATTTAAACATATATTAACAATTCTCTAAATAAATACCATATGACCATTCCATAACCATTTCCTTAACCTAACCTTTATTCCCTATATTCACATATCATGTGATCCATTGTATTCACATTTCTGATGTGTTCCATTGTATATTCACATTTCTAATGTGTTCCAGATTCCATGTGTTCTAATATCAAGTGGAAAATTTGCATTGGGTATCATGCTCTAATTATTATAATTCCACCAAGACCTTTTCATCTTCTTTGACATCATTTAACCCACTTCTCATATACTTTATATCTTTCAAATCATCCAACTCACAAGAGTTGATAGTTGAATTTGAACTTAATCTTCTCCTATAGTTTTTCCTAGCAGATTCTATTAAATTCTTCGTAGATGAGTTATTATCAATGGTCTTAATATATGCCTTTTCAATGACAAATTTGCCTTCTTTATAACTTTCCCTATAATTATAAGATCTTTTATAAGTCCAGCCCAATACATTCAAACATTGATGACATTTAACCTTCTTAATCAAATATATCCCCGTCTTCATTTGTGTCTCTTCTAAATTATCTTCTGTAGTGAAATTAATAAGTTTATCCACTAAATAAGCTGGCCCAGATGACCCACTAAAGGAATCACTAATAATCAAACTAGATAAACATAAATGACTGGAGCATTCCTTACAAATAATGATTTGAGTATCTGTCTCATAATCTTTATTTTCAAAAAAATTCGTATATTGCAACCCCATTTTCAATATCTCTTTGAATTGTCAGTGGTTCTATTTCAACGTTAGTTGATATTTAACTACGTTAAACTATTTAGATTATTTTACTATTATAACGAAAAAAAAAAAGATTTTTGGGGACAAAGGAAACTCCTTAATTTAAATGAGGATATGACTTCTCAAATTTATCCTAAGCACTAATACCAGTACACACTAACGAGACATTTATTTACAAGACATACTTTGTCCAACAGTTTAACCTGTACTACATATTATATACTGAAATTATTTGAAATTTTTATCATTAAGGTTGAATACCAAAATTGTTGAGTTTTATGCTATATGATATCCTTACCATTTATAAAATGGGACATTTCTGAAATTTAAAGGTTGATTAATTAAACCTGTTTTTGGTTTTTTGACTTGATCCTTTAATGATTTTTCCCATTCTAATCTTCTTTTAGTTTCGGTGGTTTTCAAAATACATTTTAAATGGATATATTTATGATGTATGATCCCCATTCTACCTCTACCTTTTGGATCCAATCTTTTCCTCCATTCACCATCTGATCCTACCCATAATTGTTGGATATATAACTTATCTTCATTAATTCCTTTGACTTTAGCATGTTCTAAACCAGTTTTTAATAATTTTTCTAATTCAGTTGACATCTTTTTAGGGTTAAAATGTAATTGATTGATGGCAGTTTTAACATTGAATCCTCTTACAAATCTATTAACAACAGTAGCTTTCTTCATAGATGATTTAATTCTACCTGATTGTAAGAAAATAGTTGGTTCTAATAATTCAATCTCCTTTTCAGTTAATGAAACTTTATAGTTTTTATTCTGATGATTTATTATTTGATTGTTCTTAAAGAATCCATTTTGTTTAACATTTAAGTTGTATAATTCACGTTTCAATGGTGTGATGAACTTATCTTCAGTAATAGCTTTAGCTTTTACTTCATTGAGATAGAATTCTTGTAAATTTTTATCATCTTTTGGTAATAAATCTTTGGTTTCAGTTTCGAGTTCAGTTTCTGGTATTACTGGAGTTTCTTTGATTTGAGTGATTTCTCCAAAGACGTTGTTAAACCTTCTGAAAGAAAGAGAAAACTGTCTTGTAAGTTGTGGTAATCGATTCATAGTGGAAAATTTTTCACTCGCACAGTTCTGTTTGTAGTACAAAATCTGTCAACAAAAAGAGGTCTACCAAAGTGAGCTAAATATCATGTATGAAATGTACTTAACGAGGATTAGAGTTATACAGAAACACATTTAAGTTGTGGGTGGGATTTTGGATTTGACGATTTTACCTCTAAATCTTGCACTAAAGTCTCTAATCTGTCTCAAATTTAACTTCAAATCGAACTATTCCAAATCCTTCACAACCTACCACTAATATCAAGAGTCATGGATCTAATAAATATATTATGCTACTAATCATCATAACCAGTTAAATTTTTATCTCTTGGACCTTCTAGTGGATAACTTTGAGGAACAGGTACGTGATCATCGTAAATAAACTTCTTTCTTAAAGGTGTGAATGCAATTAATAAAGGGCCACTTAAACCAAATGCTATTGACCAGAAGAAATGTGGTTTAGTATGAGCATGATAACGTAACCACTAGAACTGTTAGTATTTCTATTCAAATTCTTATCCCGAGAACATCAAAAAAACATCATTGGAAAGTACATTAACCAAACAGTTTTCAAAATTTCAAATTGTATATGTGGATCTCATATGAAGTCTTATACATACTCTAATAGGCTGTTTGTAATATACTGGGTAATCACCCCAAACTTGATCAGCAACACCCATCTTAATAATTTATAAAATTCTCAATTTTATTGGACTAGAATTTGTGCGAACTTTTAGAGTATGGAAGGTAACAGGCGATTTGGTACAGACAATATACAAATACTTGTTGGGACATTCCTGAATGTCTGTGAGTTGAGAAATACTTAAAATATATTAACTAATGTCCAGAAAAGTTCAAAAGTGACGAAATACAATCAATTCAATAATTTAAGCCTTCTTTGATTTCTTCTTAACTACTTTGGTTTCTTTTTCTTTGGTCTTTTCAGCCCCAGTAGTAATGGATTCAGCTTTTTCTTTAGCTTCTAATTCTTTCTTTTCATTGGCGAAAAACTCTTCTTTTAATTGGCCATCATACCATTCAGCAAAGTATAAACCACCTTGTAAGAAGATAACACCGAATAATAATACAACAACAAAGAATTGAGATGCAGCAATGACATTGATACCAGTTTCCATAGTAACTTCACCCCATGAATTGTAGAAAACAGAATTGATACCAGTTCTTAAGTTAGTTAAATAAACAATAATACTTAAAACGAATAAACCTAAAGTACCATATTCGAAGTAAGTAGTATCTTCAGATGGTTTATATAATTTGATTAAACCACCTAAAATACCTAAGAACATTACAAAATGTAAGACATAATGTAAATGAGCAGGTGCACTAGCCCAATTTAAATAATGATCAAAGGATTTTTGGAATACTGTGGTATCACCACCAAAAGCCCATAAAGTTTGATAATCATAAATTAAATTTGAATAAACAATTCCTAAACCAAATGATGATGCAGCAATCAACAACACAGTACCAACAGGTACAATTTCTTTATAAGTAGGATATTTCATAGTGTTGAAAAATTCTTCAAATTTCCGCGATAACGATGGCGATATTTCTTATCATATTTTCTAGTGCCTTGGTCAAATAGTGGTGGAAAAAATGATATTTTTGGAGGAAAGGATCAAGTTAGGTCGTTGAAGTGATGCACAGTCGGTATAAAGTAACGTGTGTACGAATGTGAAAGAAGGCTTTCAAAATAGTACCCTGAATTACAGGGCCCATACTGAAGAGGAGGTGGGAGTCTCGAATCAAATTCATTGATCCCTTTTTAATTCCAAAATGGGCTTTGTAATCGTAGAATGTTTCAGATATTTAAATATATTAGAATATGAAACATAAACGAAAAAAACCGTTTAAATGCGTTAAAATCGGATCATTTATTGACGATCGTGCCATATTCACATCTGGTGTGATACACACTGCATCGTTCGAGGCTATTTGATACATTAGCCATCATCGATTATTTATATCATAGATCTTCACCATCTCCGATCCTCATAATATGCCACTCCATGATCCAAAGGCTTGTAACAACTTGGCAATGAGAATGTTGTAAACTGAAACCTCCTTCACGATTCCCATATGTGACAACATACCATTATTAACAATATCTCTCAACTATAATCGTCACCATATCATAGCCATCATATCCCCCTTACCTCCTTCTACTTCATAAATCAATGCCGTCTTTCTTAATCTTTAATGCTGGTTAAAAAAAGGTCGTGTCTCGGGAGGTTTTTTTATCGACTTTTTTATCTCAAACTCATAGGGGTTGAAAAAAGTTTAACGGTATGAGAAGTATTAAAGCTGTTGTTGTAGGAGATGGAGGAGTTGGTAAAACTTGTTTATTAATCAGTTATACCACCAACACTTTCCCAAATGATTACATTCCTACTGTTTTTGATAATTATAGTGCATCAGTAATGATCGATGGAGAACCTATTAAATTAGGTCTCTGGGATACCGCTGGACAATCAGAATATGATAGATTAAGACCTTTAAGTTATCCACAAACAGAAATCTTTTTATGTTGTTTTTCAGTCATAAGTCCAGATTCTTTTTACAATATTAAATCCAAATGGATACCTGAATTATTACATCATTCACCTAAAGACATTTTAATTTTAATAATTGGTACAAAGATTGATTTAAGAGAAGATTTACATATTTTAGATGATTTAAGTGAAAAAAATTTATCACCAATAACTTTTGAACAAGGTAGTAAATTAGCTAAAGAAGTTGGAGCTATTAAATATTTAGAATGTTCAGCTGCCACTCAACAAGGGGTTAAAGAGATTTTCGATTTTACCATTAGATCAGTATTGGATCCTCCAACAAAAGAAGTCCCTCAACAAGCAGTTTCAAAAGCTCCAACCACTAGTACTCAAAAGAAGAGGCCTGTTAGAAAAGCCAAAAAGTGTAATATCTTATAATCTTTACTGTAATAGATGTAATATAATTAATGTTCTTTTTATTAAAATATTTCTTTATATATGAATCTACTGAATTAATCCTTGTCTTGAAGGATGAACTCCTGCAATTTCTTCTGTCTTTTTCTTAACAACTCTTTCCTTCCTTTCTTCTAATAATTTTTCATTCTTTTGTTTTAATTTTTCTTTTCTATTTTCTGAATTACCTCCTCCACCTACTGTTAGTTCTACGTTAATCTTTCTATCTTTAATCATAGAATGGTGCATTCTTAATGCTACTTCCATCTTTGACTGTATTTCTTTAGTATCATTATCAAATTCTAAAAATGCAATTCCTTTATCACCTCTAATTCTTATTCTATCAGGTTTGGAGTTTTTGAAATGGTTCATTAATTCACTTTCAGTGACTTGGTATGGTAAATTCCCTACAAAAAGAATAAATCTTGGTCCTTTACCTCCATTTACTCCTTTACCTTTTTTACCTCTTCTCGTTTTCCTCTTTTTTTTAACTTCTCCTTCAGTTTGTGTATCATCTTCAGCTTTTCTTTTAGTTGGTTCGGTAGTAGCTTCAGGTTCTTTAGTTGGCTTTACAGGTTTCTCCTGTTTCTCGATCTTTTTCCTGAATTCTAAAGCTTTCCTTTGTTTCTTAGTTAATTTCTCTTCACTCATTGCGATGCGATAATTATGAATAGAAGATCCGATTTATCATCACCTTCAAAACGACACAAAGATAATCCCACAACTTATACGGAGATGTCGGCATCTTCTACCACAGACTCAGAGATTCAATCTCCTACTCCCACCATTGATACTGAACCCCAAAACATAGAGAAATCTGAAGATATTGATTTATTAGAAAACGAGGGCAGGGGTAGATCCAGAGTTAAAACCAGAATTGTTAGTTTAGGTCAACCCGATAACATTACGTTGATGGGATATAACACCTCCACTTCCAAACCTATAAGTAGGGAGTCCAAATGACTTATGTGACCCAATGTTCTATATTTATTGTTATTTATTTTGTTTATTATGATTATGTTTAATCCCCTGAAATTCAGTTCTTCTTGTTAACACTCCATGGCTCCATGTTTACTTGTTTAATAATTGTTTATGGTCATTCAATAATTCATCGTACTTGGACTTTAATTCATTATAAGCATTTGAAATCTTAGCTACTTTATCATTACCACTTGACTCAGAAGTTTTAAAATCTAATTCTTCTTGAGCCTTTTCATTGATCCAATGTTCAAAACTAACATCTGGTTGATTACTGGAAGGGATTTCGAAGTAGATATCATGTTCTAATTGAGATTTATCGTTTAAAACCCTTTTGAATGGTGGTATTAATCTTGTTTTTTTATCATTGATCAATGAATCACTAAAGATATCCGTAGGGAAGGTTAACACTTGCAAACAACTGACACTTGAATTGATTTTGAAGTCCTTAATGATTTGTTTAGAAATCACATCTGAGACATATATGAACCCTTGTTCGTCACCACTAATTAATTTAGTTCCATCCATAGATATTTGTAATTGTGTAATTTTATTAGAATGGAATGAAAAAGTTTCTTTCAATTCTGGATCGTTGTTTATAGTTATAATCTTACCTATCCCTCCTACAGCTTCTAAAACAGAATTATTGATTTTGAACATCGGTATGGATCTGATAGTACCGTTATTTAATCCCACATAAAGATACCTTCCTACTGGATCTCTAGTTACAGCATCAATGCTTGCAGGTAAAACAAAAGTAGTTAACAATTCCTTTTTAAGAATATTGTACACTCTTAAAGTACTATCTTTAGAAGTTGTATAAACTTTAACATCGTTGATAAGACCTTCGCTTATACATAAATCGGTAACAGTCAAAGTGTGATCATTGATGATATGCCAAGGTTTGATATCTTCTCTTCCTGATACTAAATCTTCAGTTTTATAAATAATACATCTTGAATCATCACCTCCACTAACTAAGAAATTCCCACAAGGAGAGAATTTCAACACATTGATAGCTTGATAGTGTACATCTTTGACGAATATAAGATTACCAGTAAGTAATTCCCAAATGAAAACTTTACCTGATTTACTTCCTCCTGCTAATAACCAAGGAACTCTATAATTTGGAATACCTTTACTTTCAGATTCGGAAACTGGTAAATGAACAACATCTAAACATGATAAAGGTTCAGGAATAGGCATACGTTGATCTACACTTTCTTTACCCCAAACATAAACATTGATTAATGCTTTAGTTTCTGATGCTACAAATAATTTTTCACCATTTCCAATACCTGATATTTTTGATGCATATCTTGAACAATCACCTTGTCTGAAACTTTGGAATACTTTAGAAGTATGAATGGAACTTACAGTCCCGAAAGATTCTTGAGAATGTTTATCTTCAGGACTTCCCTTCCCTATGTAAAATAATGATTCTTCCATGAGATGAGATGCTAAATCGCGGTAATTTCATTTCTTTGACGTGAACGATATATCACTCTCACATTAACAATGCCTATTGATATATTGACTAATGCATTCGAGAATGGGCCTGAAATTATTCCAGGATGGCCTTATATCAAAGCTTATGGACCATTAGCTTTTACTTTAGGGATCACTAAATATTATTTCAGAGGATCCACCAATACTTGGGAAAGAGATATGCACGGTAAGGTTTATATGATAACAGGAGGAACCTCGGGGTTAGGGGCAGAAATAGTAAGAGAAATAGCTAGCAAAGGTGCTCAAATAATTTTATTGGTCAGATCAGTACAGGATTCTTGGTTAATAGAGTATATTGAAGATTTGAGAGAAAGTACTGACAATTTCATGATTTATGCTGAAGAATGTGATTTAGATTCTTTATATTCAGTAAGAAAGTTTGCCACCAAATGGTTAGATAATCAACCACCAAGAAGATTAGATGGAGTTATATGTTGTGCTGCTGAAACCATTCCTATAGGAAAGACTAGACAAACTACTATTGATGGAGTTGAGAAACAAATGGGTATAAATTATTTGGCTCACTATCATTTATTAACATTATTAGCTCCTAGTTTAAGATCACAACCTCCAGATAGAGATGTTCGAGTTTTAATTGCTACCTGTGCCACTCAAGCTTTAGGACAAATAGATTTAAATGATTTAATATTCGAAAACACTAGATATGAAACAAGGAAACCTTATAAGATTTATGGTACTTCAAAGTTATTACTTGGACTATTTGCTAAAGATTTCCAAAGAAGATGTAACGAATATGAAAGAAAAGATAAAGCCCCTACTAATGTAAAAATCAATCTTATTAATCCAGGTTTAATGAGAACTCCTAGTACAAGAAGATTTTTATCTATGGGATCTATTTGGGGTCTTATTATTTATTTGATCTTATATCCTATTTGGTTCATTTTCTTCAAAAATGCTTATGAAGGTCAACAATCATTTTTATTTGCCTTATGGTCACCTATATTCCTCACTATGAATGGGGGACAATTGATTCAAGAATGTAAAGTGTTGAAACCTAGTAGAAAAGAATTTGAAGATACTGAATTACAAAAGACCATTTTCGATAAAACAGAAGAAATCATTACCAGAATAGAAAAACAAAGTGCTATCGAAAGAAAGAGACAAGAGAAAATTCAAGAAATGTCAAAATCTAAAGAACAACTTTTGCAAGAAGCTAAAGAAAGACATTTAGCTGAATTAAAGAAGAAACAAGATTTAACTGAAAAGCCTGAAAATACTGACGAATTACAATCCAAATTGAATTTCTTAAGACAACAAATAAATAAAGAAGTATTATTCCCTGAAGATACTAAATCAGCCACCGAGGCTATCAAGTCTAAACCTAAGTCAAAATCTAAAAAGGGTAAGAAATAAATATATATGCCAAATTTTTTTTGAAACATGTCTCTTACGTAAGCGCTTACGTAATCGATAAGAATAGGTTTTGATCAATGAGAATAGGAGTAATAAGATAAGCTTACTGTCATTAACATTATTAAGAAAAATCTTCCGGATGGACCTCAAAACCTTGAATCCTTGATCTACATAACTAAACCTATCATCATACACTTTAACTTGACGAAGTCTTTCAATAGCAACACCCATCCATACTTCCGTGTAATCTCTTGCCTTATCATCCTCACTCAACGAAAATTCTAATCAAGGAAACAATAAAAACTCCCATAATCTAATAATAAGATATTTATTTAATACTTAAATAGTTAAGTATTCCCATTCAGTAATTCTTAATCCATTTGTCATAAATAATTTACCAGAGCATTCTAAAAAGTTAAAAGTCCCATGGAGAAATTACCAGTAAGTTCATTAACCAGGTTATTGAACGAATCAAATTCCAATCAAGCAAGTCCCCAACAATCCAATAGTTCTAAAGACTTGACAAAAACATCACATTCATCAAATGATTCCGATGGTATAACTTTTAACTCCAAACATAATGAAAATAATGACATTAGTCATAATGATGGCGTTACAGTAACAGTTGAACCTATTGAAGTTGAAGAACAAGATTTAGGTACTGCTTCATACTCTAGAGCCATTCCTAAGAATGATAAAGATCTTGGAAATGGAGGAGTATCTGTTGGAAGTATGAATAGTTTAACTTCTTTAAATAGAATTCCTATAAAACCTCCAATGAATGCTAGTCCAAGAGTTGTTAGAACTAATTCATTATCACATTCATCATTCTTAAACTATGGTGAAAGTTTATCCACATCCATACCTTATTCAGCACCAGGTGGTAGATCACAATTATCACTGTCAAGTTCAACTAGTCCTGGTACAATTGTCGAAAATAACAATTCTCATGTTCCAAATTTACCTAATGGACAAACCATTTCTTCCATTCATATTCTGTCACCACAAGTCAGTTCTGCTAGTATTGATTCTAGATTCGTCGTTTCCAAACAAAGAGTAGCTCAACATCATGCTCAATCATTAAGCTCAAGTCAAAAAAATGGATCTCAATCAGGATTATCATTTTTCTTTGGTAGTAGTTCAACTAAAACCAAACCAATTTCCAGAGGTTCATCAACTGATCTTGGTAGTTTCTATAATAATTCCCATGAACCAGTTTCAGAATCTCCTTCATCAATGTCTTCAACAGAAACATATCAGAGCTCAACAGCTCCAGTTTCTAGACATAATTCTATGGCTAATTTGAAGAGATTTTTCAAAAAAACTGGTACTACCCCAACTTCTCAAGTTTCAAACTTATCCTCAAGTTTAAGATCTCAAAACAATTCTTTAGCCAATACCCCAGTTACTTCAATCAACTTAACTACCAATTCTACCAATAGCTCAATGAGTTCCATGAATAATTCTCCAGGAATCAGTTCTTCTTTCCAAAACAAAATCAATTATCAACATGAAAGAAGAGGTTCAGTTTCATCTATCATTTCCAATCAACAGAACTTACCATTCTCTAAAAGATACAGTAAATATGGTGAAAATTTAGGTGCTGGAGCTGGTGGTGCAGTCAAATTAGTTACTAGATTTAGCGATAAAAAAATGTTTGCTGTTAAAGAATTTAGAGCTAAATACCAAAATGAAAGTAAAAGAGATTATGCTAAGAAGATTACTGGTGAATATTGTATTGGTTCGACCTTAAAACATCCAAATATCATTGAAACCATTGAAATTTGTTATGAAAATGATCATATTTTGCAAGTGATGGAATATTGTGATTATGATTTATTTGCTATTGTGATGTCTAACAAAATGTCCAGAGAAGAAATCAATTGTTGTTTCAAACAAATTTTATCAGGTGTGCATTATTTACATTCTATGGGTTTAGCTCACAGGGATTTGAAATTGGATAATTGTGTTATTGACACCAGAGGAATTGTTAAAATCATTGATTTTGGTTCAGCTGTAGTATTCTCATATCCATTCTCCAAAACCTTGATTGAATCTCAAGGTATTGTTGGATCTGATCCTTATTTAGCACCTGAAGTATGTGTTTTCAGTAAATATGATCCTAGACCAGTAGATGTTTGGTCGGCAGCTATAATTTATTGTTGTATGATGTTAAAGAAATTCCCTTGGAAAGTACCTAAATTGTCAGATAATTCATTTAAATTATTCGCAAGTAGAGGTGAAATGATACCTATAAGTGAGATGTTAAAGAAAACTCCAGAAACTAATGGAGGTCTTAATGATCTTAGTGATATTGCAGAAGTTGTTCCTCCGGTTGATGAAAAGGAAGAAGCTGAAGGTAAATCTCATACATCTAATGAAATTGGTGCTGGAAGATTATTATTAGCATTACCTGAAGATTGTAGACCATTAATATCTAAGATGGTAGAATTAGCACCAGCTTGTAGAATTAATATTGATGATGCTTTGAAAGATCCTTGGTTACAATCTGTTAATATGTGTACTGTAGAAGAAAGATTTAATAATGACGGAACTATCAATTTTGAAGCCGTTAAATGTGAAGACCATGATCATACTCAAGTTGATCAAACAAAAGCTCATATTGCAGCTTTTGAAAAAAATAAGAAGAAATAGAAAAAATGTATTATAGATAACATTCATTTAATATTTACAGACTATCGATGTATCTCTAACTCTTTATGATTTTGGGTGATGGTTTGAATTTATGGAACAACATTAATTCCAACGACTGACGCCGTCAGTATAATACTTCCAACGATAGATTTCATATCTATATTCTTATGTCTATCATCAGTTTTTTTGATTTTAGCGATTTCATAAACATGTTTTAAACTAATTTCTCCGACTTTATCGGAACTTGGTTTACCTGAACCTTGTTTGGCGTCAGCAGCTTTTAATAATAACCAAGAAGTTGGAGGAGATTTCATTTCAAATGAAAATGTTCTATCTGGTTTAACAGTTAATAAAACAGGTATTGGAGTACCAGGTTGATAATTTGCAGTTCTGGCGTTAAATTCTTTACAGAAATCAATAGCTTTGACCCCCTTTGACCCTAAAGCTGGACCAACAGGTGGTGCTGGAGCTGCTTGTCCAGCACCCACTATTAATTTCACCATAACATTCTTAGCTATAGCTTTAGACATGGTGAAAATTTTCTCAGTGCGAAAATCAAAAATTTGAGTATCAAGTATCACCAGAACCTGAAGTACCAGAGGTTGATATGATCGGAACGAAACGGTATAAACGGAGAGTAATAAGATAGAAGTATGAAACAAACGGCATAACAAACGGTGTGAATATTGAATTGGTCGTAAATTTAGACGAAATAGCGTACATTTAAACTTGACGCATGATCCATGCCTCTAATTTTCATGTAAAACATTGGAATTACATGGGTTAAAAATAACATAACCGGTGATTTAGTGTTAAATTACGAAACATATGAAACATTTAAAAATCAGTTTCTAGACAATTTTATGGAAATGCCAGGGATCATAGTGAGATCATTTCATGGAATATTTCCGAGCCCTAAATTAATCCACACCCCCAACCAGCACCACTTAGAAACCTTCAAAAGTAACCTTAAGTCTCTCAATAAACATCTCTAAAATACGTTGCAGATCAAAACATCAATGTGCCTTACACCCCCTTACTTAATGGCATCTAAAACCTCAATTTCGACATGTTGCAAATTAATGTCATTACACTTCTAAATTGAGAAACTTAAAACCTCCTTAAATTTCAATTATAAAATAATCCAAAAAATTTTCAAAATCGTCGACATGAAGTGGTATTCACTTTTAAGTATTGTTAGCTTAATAGCTAGTGTTGTATGTTGGGATGATGAAGAGTTCACAAGATATGCCTTTGGAATTTTACAAAGAGATGTCCAATATCCATATAAGGTAATTGAGGGTCCTCATAAAAATTGGTTGAAATATTGGTCAGGACCACAGTTAAAGAATAATGGAGACTTATTGAGGTTAGAATTGGAAGGGACTTATAAAATGATGGATAACGGGTCAGTCATTGTGGAACACAAAAATTTCCAACAAGGATTAATTTTCAATGATGAGTTAACTAATGAAATATTTGGAGATTTAAACCAAAGAAAGGAAATCTTTGGTAATGGAGGTATTAACTTTGGTGATCATAAATATAGTGATTTTGAGTTATTGGAATTCTTCAAGCTGGTTTTAAGAGAAAGTGGAGATGACGGGATGATCTGAATGATCCCAAAAAGGTTAGACCTGAAAAAGGCTAGACCTAAAAAGAAGGTAAGAGGTTTGGTCTGAAACAAGGTTAGAGACAACTTTTACCTATTGCATAGTCATTTTAATTCGTTTTTTTATTATTACCCAATATATTAAATTTTTAATTCTCTTCACTAAATGATCTCTTCAGTGAACCTTGACCTTGAATTATTGCTGGCAGTACTTTCGCCAAAAATGTTACCTCTGATTTGTAAATTTTCTGTTTCATCGATATCAGAAGGATCAAAATCATCGGAGATTCCTCTGATATGTGCTGGTTGATCTAACTCCTGATAGTTCTCATGATTATAACCATTGAAATCAAATCCATCATCTTCATCAATTCCGTGAGGTTGAGCGAATGAGTTATACCTGGTGTGTCGACTACTATTTTGACCTGTGTTAGCACCTGTGGTATTATTAGCTGAATTCGAGACTGATGATTTGAATACGGAATCAAGATTACTATTGGTGACACCTCTGTATTCATAGTCATTATCATCAAAATCTGCTGGTGGTGGAGGTATATGCTCTAATCCTTTCAAATTATTTGGATCATTGGCTTTGGATCCAAATATCTTTTTGAATCCGTATTTATCATTGTTCATAGATTCATCTGAAACGTCGTCATTGAAATCTGGAGATTGATTTTTGAGTGAATTGTTTCTACGTTTTCTAAGGAACAAGAATAATAAAACTAATGACCCAATGACAATGGTACCCCCTATAGAACCAACTAATCCTCCTATTAACTTGGCATTTCTATCAGAATTACCAGAATCATGGCTTTCTTCAGTAGAAGAAGTAGGGACAGTTATAACGGTGGTTAAAGTAGTACCGTGCTTTGATAATGTGGTTGAGTAAGGGGTAAAGGTTGAACTTGAAGATGGTGCTGAAGTGATAGATTCTGAGGTACTAGAAGTTGAAGTAACAGAACTGGAACTGGAACTTGAACGTGATGTACTACTGGAACTAGGAATGAATTCCGAGGTTTCACTACTGGTTGTGGGGAAAGTTTCAACACTACTTGAAGTAGGAGCAACAAAAGTACTTGATGAAGTGGTTGGTTCAGTACTTGAAGGTATGAAAGATGAAGTGGTTGGGGTTGAAGTGGAAAATACACTTGAAAATGTAGAACTACTTGAAAAAGGTGAAGTACTCGATGTAATGAAAGTCGAAGAACTTGAGGATGAAGATGATGAAAATGTGAATGGAATGGATGAACTAGTTGAAATTTCAGTGGAAAAACTTGATGTGGTAGGAGTACTTGAACTACTAGAACTTGAGCTAGTAATACTGGAAATCGGTGAGCTAATGCTAAAAATAGAACTGGATGTAGTATCAGATCCTTGCAGTGATATACCCCCAGTACTGGAGGATGTTATTGACCCTGTAGAAGTAAATGACATAGTAGAAGAACTAGTTGTGTCAGTTGAAGTTGGCAGGGAAGTTGTCGAAATACTATTCATTGACGAAGATTTAGACGATGAGGAAACGGTTTTTGTCGCACTATTACTATCATTGTCGCCAGTCGCGGTAGTTCTGGTACTACTGGAGGTCCCACTAGCGGAATTAGTACCACTCGTGGCATCATCTTCAGTACTTAATTCATCAGAATCAGCCGTATCACTAAATTCATCGGAATCTGCTCTATTACCATTGATTCTATTACTGTTTTCATTATTACCTTCTTGATTAGTCTCCTGTTCACTTAAAGTTGAATTCCCATCCCTCTTCCATGCAAAATTAATTAGTCTCATCCAGAACCCTTCTCCTTATATATAAAGTTTAAATTTCAAACGATACCCTTCGATTTCTCACTCAATGATTACCAAGTGATTAAGTTGAGTACCCAATATGATGGTGAATGAACAAACTTGTTAAAGGAATAAGTTTGGTGAATAAATCCTTCGGAAAAAAAAATTCTTATGACAGGTAGTGAAATTTTAGGTAGTGAAATTTCAAAGTTGTTAAGTAGTCTCAAATCTAAAATTAAATTAACTTTTGTGTACCTTTTTTTCCGGCGGTGATTTACATGTCGATCTATGATTATGTTGATATAGAGGTCATCTAATTATATAGTTAAGGAGGAGGTTGAAAGTAATTATAGACAGTGTTTAAAGCCACGACACGGCCTTAAACAGTTATACGATTGGAATGGCGCGACACTGCGACATTTCAGCAACAGGGTTTAAAGAAGTAAAAGAATCGTCATTATCATTAATGCTAATAAAAAAAATCTATATCAGAACAGCTTGGAAGCCTTTACCACTTACAACACCCATCCAATCACCTTGATTACCTCTCCAACAAACATTATTAATTTCCAAATTATCTTGATATGCCATTACAGGAGAATTAATAACTAAGCTAGAGTCATTCTTATTTTGGAAAAGGTTGTTACAATCCCAAACAAGAGATTGACAATCATCACCACCTGATAATAAGAAATTGGATGAAGGATGCCATCTAATTGAATTTACTGCCGTATTAGTTAAACCATCAAAAGATGCATCTAATATTGATACTGGAACTCCTGGCATTCTTGTATCGATAATAATAATTTGATTAGAATTAACTCCTATAGTTGCTAAATAATGTTGATCAATATTAGAAGTATCTAATTTAATCAATGCTTTTGAATTATATGAAGAAGAATTTGGTGATTTTATCTTTATCTCATTTGAAGGTTCATAAATAATTGTTGAATGTTCTAAACTTCTTAAATCAAAGATTCTCATAGATCCATCATTACCAACAGATGCAAAAAGATTAGTTGAATCATTTAAAAACTTAACATCAAATACTTCCGAATCATGAGCTATTAATTGTGTCTTAACAGCTGCACTATCAATTTTATTACCTTGATTATCAATAGATATTGATCGATTCAAATCCCAAACTGTACAAGTTGTATCAACACTTGATGTTATAATTATACTATTATCTACCTTATTCCAATCAAATGAAGTAACAGGAGGATTTGTCATCAATTCCTTTTGAGATTTACTATTATTATTAGTTAAATAATGAGTTTGAACCAATTGATAATCTCCATTAGTATCATAATTATCATGATCAACTTTATATAATCTTAAAACTTCTGATGATGTAGCTAATCTTTCATTAAGTCCATATTTATTCATCATTGGATCCCATTGTAAATTAGTTAGAGGATAATCAATATCAATTTCTGATACTTTATGAAAATCAAATCCTTCAATACTATCATTTTCTAAACTTATATCTTCATCTTGTTCATAAGTTGCCTCTTTACCATATTTTAATCCATGTAAAATATGTAATTTATTATTAAATCCTTCTTTATATGATGATAAAGCTATACATTCAGTATCATATTCATTTATAGTTGTCCAATCACAACAATATAATGGGAACGATGACATATAATAACTGAATCTTTGATTTTGTAAATCTTCATCTGTTTGTTGTGAATCATCTTTAATTTGTGCTTGATCTTGGAAACTTGGTGGTAACAATGGTTGATTTCGAATTAAAGGTATAGGTGAATAATTAGCATTATAATATTGATTTCGATTATTGGTAGGACTTGAGAATGGTGACTGAATATAATTTGGATTTTGAAACGTTGAATTCTTCCTCCATTCCATTATTTTAGTGCTATTTTATTTCTATGGTAGTAGTCCTACTGACTAACTTTTTACTGAGGAGCAATGCGAACTTTTTTCCACTTCAACACAGTGGGGGATTAGAGGTTTACAACCAATTTGCAAGAGGAAAGAATAAGAGAGAATAGAATACAGAAGAACTGGAAAGAATAAGAGAGTAAAAATTCCGAAATTGTCTATGAAATCTATAAATTAGCAACTTCTTCAACAGTTGGACAAGTACACATTAAATTCATATCTCCATAAGCATCATCAACTCTTGAAACTGTTGGCCAACATTTAGAAGTTTTTAAGAATGGTAATGGATAAGCAGCTTGTTCTCTATTATAACCTCTTTGTTCCCAATCTTCTTGTTTGGTTAAAACTATATCATCTAATGAATGAGGAGCATTCTTTAAAACATTACCGGATTTATCACCATTAGCAAAAGCTTCAATTTCTTTTCTAATGGATAATAATGATTCGATAAATCTATCTAATTCACCAAGATTTTCTGATTCAGTAGGTTCAATCATTAAAGTACCAGCAACTGGGAAAGACATAGTTGGAGCATGGAATCCATAATCTTGTAATCTTTTAGCAACATCAATAGCTTCAATACCAATGGATTTAAATTCTCTTAAATCTAAAATGAATTCATGAGCACAATGTTTTAAACCGGCATTAGTTGAAGCATTAGTATCAACGAATAAAATTTTATAGTGGTTTTTCAATTTCTCAATCATATAATTAGCATTTAACATAGCAATAGCTGAAGTATAAGGTAATGATCTAGCACCTAACATTTTAATATAAGAATAAGAAACTGGTAAAACAGCAGCTGAACCATAAGGAGCAGAATTAACAGCTTTAATTGATTCAACAGTTGAATGAGGAGTTTCTAAGAAGGAATGTTTTGGTAAGAATGGTTTTAAATGTTCTTTAACACAAACTGGAGCTTGACCTGGACCACCACCTCCATGACTTAAAGCAAAAGTTTTATGAATATTTAAATGACAAACATCAGCACCTAAATCACCTGGTGAAGTTAAACCAACTTGAGCATTCATATTAGCACCATCTAAATAAACTAAACCACCATTTTCATGAACAATATCAATAGCTTGTTTAATACCTGGTTCAAATAATCCATAAGTTGATGGATAAGTAATCATAATTGAACATAATTGATCTTTATGTTGTTGAGCTTTAGCTTGTAAATCAATTAAATCAATTGATCCATTATCAAGACATTTAACTGGAACAACTTTTAATCCACACATAGCAGCTGAGGCAGGATTAGTACCATGAGCACTAACTGGAATAAGACAAATATTTCTATGATTTTCACCTCTTGATTTATGATATTGTCTAATTAATGATAATCCAGTATATTCACCTTGAGCACCAGAATTTGGCATTAAAGTAGTAGCATCAAAACCTGTAATATCATTTAAATCTTTTTCAAATTCAGCAATTAATTCTTTATAACCTTCAGCTTGATTTGGAGGAGCAAAAGGGTGAATTGAATTGAATCCTGGCATTGATAATGTTGACATTTCAACGGTAGAATTCAATTTCATGGTACATGAACCTAATGGAATCATTGAATTAGCTAATGATAAATCTTTAGATTGAAGTAAATGTAAATATCTTAACATAGCAGTTTCAGAATGATGAGTGTTGAATACCTCATGAGTTAAGATTTCATCTGATCTTAAGAATTCTTGAGGAAATTCAGGCAAATCAGTTGGTAAAGTTGTTTCACCACCGAAAATCTTGATTAATGACTGTAAATCTTCTTTTGTGATGGTTTCATCTAAAGTTAATGAAACAGTTGATTCGTCAACTTTGAATAAATTGATTTCATAATCATTTAAAGCAATAGCTAAGATTTCATCGGCAGTTTTACCATTTAATTTAATAGTTAAGGTATCGAAGAAATTCTTATTAACGATTTCATGGCCTTCAATAGAATCAGCTAAGATTTTAGTAAATCCATAAACTCTAGAAGCAATATTCTTTAAACCTTTTGGACCATGATAAACAGCATACATAGCAGCCATATTAGCTAATAAAGCTTGAGCAGTACAAATATTTGAAGTAGCTTTTTCTCTTTTAATATGTTGTTCTCTAGTTTGTAAAGCTAATCTTAAAGCTCTTTTACCTAATCTATCTTTAGAAACTCCAATAATTCTACCAGGAATTTTTCTGGAATATTTTTCAGTAGTTGCAAAAAAAGCCGCATGAGGACCACCATATCCAAAAGGAACACCAAATCTTTGAGAATTACCTAAAGCAATATCAGCACCAAATTCAGCAGGTGATTTAATTAAAGTTAAAGCTAATAAGTCAGTTGCCATAGCAAATAACCCTTTATTAGCATGAACGATTTCACCAATTTGTTTATAATCATGAATTGATCCATCAGTACCAGGATATTGGACTAAAGCCCCACAAATTTCTGATGATTTAGATTTTAATAATTCGATACCTTCAGATGTAGTTAAATCGATTTCTAAGATTTCTACACCAATATTATCAGCTCTTGAATAAATAACTTCAATAGTTTGTGGATGTAAGTTTTTATCAATTACATAAATATTCTTTTTACCTCTTAAGTTATGGAAAGACATTGACATAGCTTCCCCAGCAGCTGTACCTTCATCTAATAATGAAGCATTAGCAATTGGTAATCCAGTTAATGAAGAAATCATGGTTTGATAATTTAATAAACTTTCTAATCTACCTTGACTGATTTCTGGTTGATATGGAGTATAAGAAGTATACCATTCAGGTGATTCAAGTAAATTTCTTTGAATAACTGGTGGAACTTTAGTACCAGCATAACCTTTACCAATAAAAGATTTCACTATTCTATTTTTATTAGCTAATTGATGTAAATGATCTAACATTTCAGATTCAGTAAATCCATTTTCTGGTTGAACCTTTAACTTTCTCTTAAAGAGAACATGTTCAGGAATAGCTTTAGCTAAAAATTCATCTAAATCAGAATATCCTAAATCTTTTAACATCTTATTAACATTATCAGGTGATGGACCAATATGACGTCTTGTGAAAGTATCTAAGTTTTCAAACTTGATGGTTTTATAATCAGGATCATAGATTTTATTATAATTTTCACTTGAAGTATTAGCAGTAGTAATGAATCTTAAACTGGTGTTAACTCTGACAGAGTACTTAACCAAAGGACTTATCCTTCTTAATG
Source organism: Yamadazyma songkhlaensis (assembly GCA_030570975.1). NCBI lineage: Eukaryota > Fungi > Ascomycota > Pichiomycetes > Serinales > Debaryomycetaceae > Yamadazyma > Yamadazyma songkhlaensis. Next base: position 542 of record JAJLWX010000018.1, on the reverse strand, counting down.
ATTGTCTAGCTCTAATCATAGTTAAATCAAAGAATAAAAAATTTACGTTATTCGTTTGGCTTTTATAAGAAGTCAACCAGAGTTAACAAGAGTCAGAAAGGGAGTTTCTCAAAATTACCCGTTAGAAACCCTCGTAAATCCAGGATGAAGGGATGTTGATGTTTATTTTTATAAGACAAGGCATTTGGAAGTTATTTGCACAGTCAGTTGGTGGTATTTAAGGGATTATAAGGTAGATGTTGATAAGGTGGATGAGATAACCATGCGATTTCACAGTCGCATCTTGATAAGAATTACACGTTCCGCAGAACAGAGTCAACCAAAAGAGCCACTCAACAAGAGATTCAGAGACACTCAAAGAGAGAAGAAATTAATAATAAACTCTCAATTACTAGCTATCTATTTTTTAGCAGCTTTTTGAGCAGCTTTGGTGACTTTACCAGCTTTATCGGATTTTTCAACAGCTTTGATAACACCGACAGCAACAGTTTGTCTCATATCTCTGACAGCGAATCTACCTAATGGTGGGTATTCAGTGAAAG